>CAWUFW010021120.1:0-122500 GCA_963921515.1 Calotriton arnoldi
GCACCGATCGGTCCATTGCTGTTCAACGCGCACAGGGGTACAACGCGTACCGCACACATTGAATGCAATGGGCCGGCCGGAGGCACCGATCGGTCCATTGCTGTTCAACGCGCACAGGGGTACAACGCGTGCCCGCACACATTGAAAGCAATGGGCCGGCCGGAGGCACCGATCGGTCCATTGCTGTTCAACGCGCACAGGGGTACAACGCGTACCCGCACACATTGAAAGCAATGGGCCGGCCGGAGGCACCGATCGGTCCATTGCAGTACAACGCGCACAGGGGTACAACGCGTACCCGCACACATTGAATGCAATGGGCCGGCCGGAGGCACCGATCGGTCCATTGCTGTTCAACGCGCACAGGGGTACAACGCGTACCCGCACACATTGAAAGCAATGGGCCGGCCGGAGGCACCGATCGGTCCATTGCTGTTCAACGCGCACAGGGGTACAACGCGTACCCGCACACATTGAATGCAATGGGCCGGCCGGAGGCACCGATCGGTCCATTGCAGTACAACGCGCACAGGGGTACAACGCGTACCCGCACATTGAATGCAATGGGCCGGCCGGAGGCACCGATCGGTCCATTGCAGTACAACGCATCACTGTACATGTGACTGGCATATGTCAGCATGCCTGTCTCAGATGGACATATGCCAGCCACAGATAGCTCCCAGGGAGTGAGGGGCACACCTACATCACGACAGCCTGTCCAAACCTTATCATAAGGCATGTAAGGCTGCATTTCCTATTGTGTGTATGTTGGTGTACATGTTGTCCTGTGGGTGTCACCTGTGGGCAGCCACCCCCAGGCTGTGCACGTGTTCATGGGGACAGGATCATGGGTGTTACGTGTACGTGACCACTGTGATGTGCAACTGTTCATATCTGTGCATGTGCCATGGTCACATTTCACAGTGGTGTTTGTGTATGTCATGTCACATACCCCGTGAGTCCCATGTGGGACGGTATGTTTGAGCCAGGGTGTCCCAGTGGCACAATAGTGATGGCCCTCCACAGTCTTTGTGCATGTAGTGTTTACAATGTCTCTGATTTCATGTGCACAATGGGAGACAGTCTCCACATCCACGTTGTGTGTGCATGGACTCTGATGTTGTGCGTGTGTGTCACAGACGTCCATGGCTCTCCTGCCATGGCAAGTGTGGCCACTACCTGTGGGGGTCATGTTTGTTTTGTTGTGGTGTACACATGATACTCCAGGTGATGCCAGTGTCCATGTGGCATTACAGGGTCCCTGGGAATGTGCCTGTCGTTGAGCTGTGGTGCCTGGGGCACATCTGTCCTCACATGTCACTGGGGGGTGACTGTGACACAGCATCATGATATCCAATGGGCCAACCTGGGACAAATTGATGCCACCTGTAGGACCGTGTTGACAGATGTTGGCCATGTATGTACCATAAATGTCGTTCCGGTACTGCACACTTCATGTAGTTGTGCCTCATGATGATGTATGTTGGGATCTTGAGTGTGTTCAATGCCGCATATGTGGGGTGACTGACGATCTTGCTTACTTCTCCTCTGCACTGCAGGGCTCCTGCTGTCCATCGGCCATTCCCAGACCTGGCAACGATGGTGGAACGGGACAGCATCCGACGGTACCGCTTCACCAGGCAGCTGATTGAGGATTTGGCAGTGCAGTTGTCCCCACATTTGCAGCCTGGCCGGCCGTATCCTACAGCGCTGACCCCCAAGGTGAAGGTGATGGCAGCCCTACACTTCTTTGCCACCGGTACCTTCCAACATACTGTGGCGTCTGCTGGTGGGATGTCACAGACCATGTTCAGCCGTGTGCTCCGCGATGTTTTGGCGGCAATGTTGCTCTTCCTGAACCGGTACATCTATTTCCCTAGACTGCGACGACTCACTGACGTGAAGAGTGACTTTTATGCCCTGGGGAGGATGCCGCATGTCATTGGCTCCATTGATGGGACACATGTGGCTTTGGTACCACCACAGGCCCAGGAGCAGGCCTACAGGAACCGCAAGCACTACCACTCGGTCAATGCACTGGTGGTGTGTCTTGCAGACATGACCATCACACACGTGTGTGCCCGTTTCCCTGGTTCAGCACACGATGCCTTTGTGATGAGGAGTAGTCGCATCCCCAGGTTGATGGCACAGATGCAGAACCAGCGTGCCTGGCTTGTCGGTGTGTACTGACTTTGTGCCATTGTGTGTGATCTGATCTGTAGTATTCCGCCCACTTTTCCAAGTCAGCTGATGTGCACTTGTCTGTCCGTAGGTGACTCGGGATACCCCAACATGCCGTGGTTGCTGACACCCCTCAGGAACCCTGTGACACCTGCCCAGATGCGCTACAATGAGGCACATGGTCGGACCAGGAGAGTGATTGAGCGGACCTTTGGTCTCCTGAAGAGCCGCTTCCGCTGCCTGGACAAGACCGGAGGGTCCCTCCCATATGCCCCTGCGAAAGTGTGCAAGATTATCATCGTCTGCTGCATGCTCCACAACCTGGCAGTGCGGAAGGAGTTGCCTCTCATCCAGGATGACGATGACCAACATCCGCCACCTGTGGAGGATCCTGGCCTGGACCACGATGCCAGTGACGATGATGATGATGATGGTGATGGTGATGTCCGCACACAGCTCATCACCAACTTCTTTAGCTGAATGTGAGTATCCTGAGGTGTCATGTGAATGATGTGAGTTGGCATGATGTGTGGGTGGTGCTCTGGTGCTGTTGGAGTGTGTCCATGGGCTACTTGACAGGATGTGTGTTGCGATGTGTGGTGACAGGTGGGCTGTACTCCCCAACAGTGTTGACATGCTAACTTGGTTCTGGGTGGGTATCTTGTAACATGTATTGTGCATGAGTTTTGCTGTTCTGTCCTGTACTGCATTGCTTTTGACTGTGTGTCATTTCTGTCCTTCACAGGGTACTTTCAGATTCGTTTGGTGAACTGTGTCCACCGACGACGTGATTGCACATCCAGGCTGGTAGCTGTTGTGTCCCTACAGGTGATGTGCGCCACACCCATGGACTTCCTTCTGTCTACAGTTGTTGACTGTGTGCCCGCTACCAGGTGGGGTTACCTTGCATCTGTAGTGGTTACGGCATGTTGCTACTGTGTAATAAACCTGTGCTTCACTTAGTGATGTGCGTTGTCTGTGGTCACACATTTGACTGCCATTTGCTTACTGCACCTGTGGGCTACTTGACTACAACTGGGAATGGGTGTGGTGTCTGTGCATTGCACCGTCTTCCCTGGCAACATCAGTGTAGGCAATGAGTCAGATGGCCTAGGTGTGTATGTGTTGTGTAGCCCTGGTGGTGTGTCTCCCTCATATGTGTCACGTTGCCTGTACTCACATGCCTGTGTTGTCCTTGCTGTTGCAGTTCGCATACACTGTGTAATTTTGCAGTTCATCATCCCCATAACAGCACCCACGTTGGAATCACGACAGAGGCAAGTATGGTGTATTAGTGTGTTTATTGTGATAATAGTGCATAGGATGGATTGTGCTGTACATGAATCTTGCAATCCCAAGTTCCTAGATGAATAGAAAGTCCAGGTAGACAGGATCCCCAGTATCGGGGCCACTGTTGTCTGACACATTGTTCCAACTTATACTCCCCATGCAATGTGTGGGAGTAGTGTTGCCATCAACAGGGTGAACAGTCTGTGCACAAAGGCGAAAATCCAGAACAGGTTCAGGCTTCCTGGGAGTTGCGCTTGGCCATCAGCCTCTCACTTTCCCCTCCTCGGACGACCCCTCTTCTTGGGGGGGGCCCTCAAGTGCAGGCTGCTGCGGTGCAGGGGACTCTCCGCCAGAGTCCTCCTCCCTCCCTGTGGCAGTTGCAGTTTGTTCGGTACCAGATGTTGTTGGCACACAGGGAGGTGTGGACTGGTTGCTGTTCATCTGGCGGAGGCATTGTAAAATGTCCCTGTGCACCGCCGTCATCTCATGTAGTACATCCCACTTGGACTCCACGCGGGTCATGTGGGAGTCCACACGTGACATGTGGGAGTCCACACGTGACATGTGTGACTCCACTTGGGACATGTGGGAGTCCAAGCGGGCATGATGGGCAGCCTGCTGCTGTTTGATGTCTCTGAGGAGCCCCACTACCTGGCTGAGCTCTCCGGTGCTGGACTGGTACGCATCAGCTATGCGTACCAGTTGTGGGTCTTCATGCACACCAGCAACGTCTGCAAGCAGCGACCTCTGTCTCCCACCCCTCCCACCACCCCTGCTGACATGTGCAGTGTGTGCAGTTGCACGCACAGATAACCCTGGTCCACCTTGGGGGTTGGTGGTGGTGGTGGTGTCCATGGCCCCAGGTTGGTCCAGGGTCACTGCGCTGGTGTTGTTCCTTATTCTGTCCATGTCGGCAGGGATGGTATTCGTGGTGACAGTCGTTGGAGGGGGTGGGTGCAGGGGTGCAGCTGGTGGACCTGCTGGTGCTGCAGCTGGTGGTCCTGCTGGTGCAGCATGTTGACTTGCACCGGATGTGCCAGGTTGTTCTTCATCGTCCGAGGAGGACAGAGGCTGTACGACGCCAGTGAGCTCGGCATCCTCTTGAGCCTGGGACTGGGACTCCTCAGCGTCTGCTGCTGTGTCCCTATCATCACCTGTTTTTGGGAGACACAAACAATGTATGTCATGTTTCTGCAGGCATCAGTGGTTGACACACCTGACAGTTGTGACTGTGCCTCGGGGTGCGGGCCTGTACATTGTATTGTCCTAAGTCGTCACAGTCAGGGGTTGATATTGGTGTGGCACATTGTCCTGCATTATTTGGGCATTTCTATGTATTCTCTGGGGTGTGAACATGGTCTGCATTGATTGTGTTTGGTTGACAGCCAGACCTCCTTCCCACCCACCCACCCACCCAGTCAGTTATCCCACCATGGAACGTGCTTGCATTGCAGGGAGTGTAAGTTGTCTCTCAGGATGTCAGTCAGTGGTGTCCTGCTGTTTGTTGGTGCACAGTTGGCAGCAGGGCCTTGTGCTCCCCACAGCAGTAGCCAGTGTCAGCCATCTTGTGAGTCCTTCTCCACTCCCTGTGATGTGAGCATGGTTCAGGGTGGTGTTGATGGGACAGTTGTGGGGGTGAGCTATGTCTGTGACTACGTCTCCCATCATGCTATTGCCTCCACCCCCCTTCCCAGCATGCCCATGCTTCCTTCCTTTTGACTCTGCTTCCCTGTGGGGTGGGCTGGCTGTGCTGACAGGATGGCTGGGAGTGTTGTCCTGGCAGTTGTTTGGCTAAGAGTCCCAAGAGTGTCCCTGTGCTTCACACAACATAACCCAGGGTGGTGGTGCTTTGTGGGATCTTGTGTTAGGATGGAGGGCATTGCATTCTACCAGGTGGGTACTGTGGAGTTTGTGTTGGGGGGTGTGAGGGGAGGTGCTGGTGACTATAGTCAGTGCTGCAAGTCCCCCTTCCCACCCAGCCAGCCAGATAGCCCAACATGGAACGTGCTTGCATTGCAGGGAGTGGAAGTTGTCTCTCAGGATGTCAGTCAGTGGTGTCCTGCTGTTTGTTGGTGCACAGTTGGCAGCAGGGCCTTGTGCTCCCCACAGCAGTAGCCAGTGTCAGCCATCTTGTGAGTCCTTCTCCACTCCCTGTGATGTGAGCATGGTTCAGGGTGGTGTTGATGGGACAGTTGTGGGGGTGAGCTATGTCTGTGACTACGACTCCCATCATGCTATTGCCTCCACCCCCTTCCCAGCATGCCCATGCTTCCTTCCTTTTGACTCTGCTTCCCTGTGGGGTGGGCTGGCTGTGCTGACAGGATGGCTGGGAGTGTTGTCCTGGCAGTTGTTTGGCTAAGAGTCCCAAGAGTGTCCCTGTGCTTCACACAACATAACCCAGGGTGGTGGTGCTTTGTGGGATCTTGTGTTAGGATGGAGGGCATTGCATTCTACCAGGTGGGTACTGTGGAGTTTGTGTTGGGGGGGGGGTGTGAGGGGAGGTGCTGGTGACTATAGTCAGTGCTGCAAGTCCCCCTTCCCACCCAGCCAGTCAGATAGCCCAACATGGAACGTGCTTGCATTGCAGGGAGTGTAAGTTGTCTCTCAGGATGTCAGTCAGTGGTGTCCTGCTGTTTGTTGGTGCACAGTTGGCAGCAGGGCCTTGTGCTCCCCACAGCAGTAGCCAGTGTCAGCCATCTTGTGATTCCTTCTCCACTCCCTGTGATGTGAGCATGGTTCAGGGTGGTGTTGATGGGACAGTTGTGGGGGTGAGCTATGTCTGTGACTACGACTCCCATCATGCTATTGCCTCCACCCCCTTCCCAGCATGCCCATGCTTCCTTCCTTTTGACTCTGCTTCCCTGTGGGGTGGGCTGGCTGTGCTGACAGGATGGCTGGGAGTGTTGTCCTGGCAGTTGTTTGGCTAAGAGTCCCAAGAGTGTCCCTGTGCTTCACACAACATAACCCAGGGTGGTGGTGCTTTGTGGGATCTTGTGTTAGGATGGAGGGCATTGCATTCTACCAGGTGGGTACTGTGGAGTTTGTGTTGGGGGGGTGTGAGGGGAGGTGCTGGTGACTATAGTCAGTGCTGCAAGTCCCCCTTCCCACCCAGCCAGCCAGATAGCCCAACATGGAACGTGCTTGCATTGCAGGGAGTGTAAGTTGTCTCTCAGGATGTCAGTCAGTGGTGTCCTGCTGTTTGTTGGTGCACAGTTGGCAGCAGGGCCTTGTGCTCCCCACAGCAGTAGCCAGTGTCAGCCATCTTGTGAGTCCTTCTCCACTCCCTGTGATGTGAGCATGGTTCAGGGTGGTGTTGATGGGACAGTTGTGGGGGTGAGCTATGTCTGTGACTACGACTCCCATCATGCTATTGCCTCCACCCCCTTCCCAGCATGCCCATGCTTCCTTCCTTTTGACTCTGCTTCCCTGTGGGGTGGGCTGGCTGTGCTGACAGGATGGCTGGGAGTGTTGTCCTGGCAGTTGTTTGGCTAAGAGTCCCAAGAGTGTCCCTGTGCTTCACACAACATAACCCAGGGTGGTGGTGCTTTGTGGGATCTTGTGTTAGGATGGAGGGCATTGCATTCTACCAGGTGGGTACTGTGGAGTTTGTGTTGGGGGGTGTGAGGGGAGGTGCTGGTGACTATAGTCAGTGCTGCAAGTCCCCCTTCCCACCCAGCCAGCCAGATAGCCCACCATGGAACGTGCTTGCATTGCAGGGAGTGTAAGTTGTCTCTCAGGATGTCAGTCAGTGGTGTCCTGCTGTTTGTTGGTGCACAGTTGGCAGCAGGGCCTTGTGCTCCCCACAGCAGTAGCCAGTGTCAGCCATCTTGTGAGTCCTTCTCCACTCCCTGTGATGTGAGCATGGTTCAGGGTGGTGTTGATGGGACAGTTGTGGGGGTGAGCTATGTCTGTGACTACGTCTCCCATCATGCTATTGCCTCCACCCCCTTCCCAGCATGCCCATGCTTCCTTCCTTTTGACTCTGCTTCCCTGTGGGGTGGGCTGGCTGTGCTGACAGGATGGCTGGGAGTGTTGTCCTGGCAGTTGTTTGGCTAAGAGTCCCAAGAGTGTCCCTGTGCTTCACACAACATAACCCAGGGTGGTGGTGCTTTGTGGGATCTTGTGTTAGGATGGAGGGCATTGCATTCTACCAGGTGGGTACTGTGGAGTTTGTGTTGGGGGGTGTGAGGGGAGGTGCTGGTGACTATAGTCAGTGCTGCAAGTCCCCCTTCCCACCCAGCCAGCCAGATAGCCCACCATGGAACGTGCTTGCATTGCAGGGAGTGTAAGTTGTCTCTCAGGATGTCAGTCAGTGGTGTCCTGCTGTTTGTTGGTGCACAGTTGGCAGCAGGGCCTTGTGCTCCCCACAGCAGTAGCCAGTGTCAGCCATCTTGTGAGTCCTTCTCCACTCCCTGTGATGTGAGCATGGTTCAGGGTGGTGTTGATGGGACAGTTGTGGGGGGGCAATATGTGTGACTGCGACTCCCATGATGCTATTGGCTACACTGACTTGGCCAGCATACACAGAATTCCTTCCTTTGAGTGGTCTTCACTGTGTGTTGGTGTTGTTGTGGTGGCTACATGTGTGGATGTGTGTGTTAGTTCTATTTGTGCCACTGCCTAGCTGTAGTTGTGGTTGTGTTTGTACATGTGTTGGCACAGTTGGATGTGACTTTTTTGATGGCATGTGTTGTGTTTATCTGACTGACATACACATTTTGGGATGATTCTGTTCTAGTTGCTGTGTAATTGCTATGTGTGCATGGTTTGACTCTCCCCTTGACAGTGATGTGTGTGTTTTGTGGCAGTTTATTGTGTACATTTGTTGTGTACTCACCAGGCTCTGGGATGTTCTCTAGTCCATATACGCTCACTGGCGGAAGGATGGCCCGCACCTTCTCCTCCCAGGGCCTGAGGTATATTGGCTTGGCAGGAGGGCCACTGCCGGTCTGTTGGCTGTTGCTGTAGTCTATCTTCAGCAGGTCCCGTACCCTCCTGCGCACGTCATACCACCTGTTCTGGATGTCCGTCTTTGTGCGCCGACATGATGATT
This sequence comes from Calotriton arnoldi, assembly GCA_963921515.1. Lineage (NCBI taxonomy): Eukaryota > Metazoa > Chordata > Amphibia > Caudata > Salamandridae > Calotriton > Calotriton arnoldi. The sequence continues at coordinate 8,525 of CAWUFW010021120.1, forward strand.
GGGCGTTCACCCTGTTGATGATCCTCTCCCACATCTTGGTTTTCTGCGACATGGGGGTCTGTTGGACCAGAGTGCCAAACAGCTGTGGCTCCACCCTGAGGATCTCGTCTACCAGGACTTCCAATTCACAATCTAGGAACTTGGGATTCTTCTTGGGGGCATGGTGATGGGTGGTGATGGTGAGTGATGTGTGTGTTGGTGTGCAGGTGAGGGTGTGTGAGTGTGTGTTTTGCTGGGTGTATGTGAGGTAGGTATTTGTTGGTGTGCTGATGGTGTGTGGCTTGTGTGAGGGATGAGCTGTGGGTGTGTGGTTGCTTTCTCTTGGGTGCTGGCAGTGAAATGGCATTTGCAAAGGCTCATGGTAGTGATTTGTGTCCTTTATATAGGTGGAGTTGTGGGTGTGTCTTTGTTCTCTGTCCCCACCCCCCAGTATTTATTGGCTTGGTAATTGCTTGTTTGGCCTTTTTTGGGTGATTTTTCCTTTGTGCTGTTTGTGTATGTTGGAAACGTTCTTGTGACCGAGTCGGACCCTGCATTGGTCTCGTACGGTGTTTTCCGTTTCGTTCACGCTGTGTTTGTGCAGTTTTGTATGCTGCGTACGCGTCGGTCGCGGTGTATTGTGTTGCTTCGGCTCGGTTTTGTATGCGTGTCGGTCGTACGGCTTGTCCTCCGTCCGACTCGGTCGTGTTTTCGCGCCTTGCATCGTACTTTGCGGGTTGGAGTTGGCGGGTACGATTCGGTCGGATTTGTTCCGGGTGCGTGTCGGTCGGTTGGATTCGCGTGTTTTTCCGGCCGGATTGCTATTTTCCGAGCGGCTCGGTCGGTCGGCTTGGTTTCCTGACGTGTCGGTCGGATTTATCGCGGCTTGCATCGTACTTGGCGTGTCGGGCGCCACTGGTACGTGTCGGTCGGTATTTTTTCCGGATCCGAGTCGGTCGGTGCTTTTTCCGGCCCGAATCGGAATCGGCCCCTAAGTATTGTAAGCAGCAAAAAGGCATTAGACAGAATTGTCTCAGCATGACAATTTCTACGTAACATGGAAGACTGTGTGCACCAGGTATTAACCTATGTACGTGTGCTTCTTTGGCTTCAAAAGATGGGTTATCTGTAAAGTTTTCACCACAGTGTGAACCAAGGTCGGAAGGTGTTGAAGATCATATTACCTTCAGCCTTCATACTGTGGTGAAAGCTTTACAGATAACCCATCTTCTGTAGCAAATCAAGCACATGTACTTAGGTTAGTACCTGGTGCACACAGTATTCTATGTTATGTAGAAATTGTAATGCTGAGATGATTCTGTCTAATAATGCAAGGCTACTTACAATACTTAGTATGTAATACGTAGAATCTTTGCCCTGTTGGAAACTTTTTCGGCAGATCCAAAAAACATGTGTGGAACATACTAGACAAAAGTTGTCAACTGTCACCTGCTCACAGAGTTACTCTTCAATACAAAGATTTAGACTGTGTTCAATACCTCAACACTTCAATGATGCATTAGCAGCACATGCGTTTTGTAAGCGATTGTACGCTTTAGCTGGAGACAGGCGGTATAAAATTAGGTAGAGAACTAATATGGTAGTTACCCGCAACTATGTAAACTATAAAACAAACTAACAGACTTCTTGGATGATGCCATGTGTGATGTCATTTGAGATGTCATAAATGATGTCATGGAACACGCCATGAGTGATGTATTATGTGAGGTCATAAGCAGTGCATGTGGAGGCGCATAATATAGTTAGATCTGCTAACTCTAACTGGTGAATTTCTGTGGATTTTTTTAGTTCAAAACGTTAATGTTGTCACTGAGATATTCACCCAACTCTAAAGTAACTTTAACCTAAGTTTTTTTAAACAAAAACAGATACTTTTTTCACACCTATCTATAACATTACTTTAACCTTTGTTTTTTTCTGTGAAAATATATATTTACATATGCATATATACATACATACATACATGAGAAAATACATTTAAAAGAGATCGTTTTTATTAAAATGTATACATTAAACATACAACTTTTCAGTAAACATAATGTGTAACTTTTGCAAATCTATTTCACAGAATAAAAGCCATGCGTCAAGAAAAGATGGAATGGAGATGCAGCAGAATATATCAGATAAATAATATGTGAGGCATGTGTTGTGTTCTGTAAATGTGAGTGGTTGTGAGACAGCAACTTTCACTATTTTTCTTTGAAGGCAATATGACACATTCTTGAAATCAATACTAAACAGTAGGGCAATTGGAAAATGTGTAGCTCTGATAGATTTCTGAAGAAAGTTATTCTTTTTTTTTATAAATTCTTTTTATTGCATAAAACTCATGCTCAGTGTACAGGAAATGTAGTGGTTGAGATAATTGTACTTCATACATAAGACACAGAAATAGCACTCACAGAGCATGTAGAATGGACATGATATAAAAACATTGTTTGATGATAACTGGAATTTTGGGATGTTACACAACTTTCACTCGCTTTCCTTACTCCCCCCCACCCCCCAATCATTCGCCTCGGGAGGTGGGCCAGCTGCCCCACACTTTGTCCCATTTCTTTGGGAATCCCCTACTCGGGTAGATCACTTGTGCTGCCCTCTGACACAAATCCATGTCGGATTCCCAGTCCTCAAGCTCGTGCTATGTTATGTTTGGCCATTATTGCTGCCACCGCCAGCCAGATCCTTTGATACTTGTCCTAGGTCTCTTCTCCCATAAAATTTAAAAGGAACAGTTTAGCATTCAGAGGAACCATCAGCCCGAGGACTCTGGTCATGAACTGCAACACTTCTGTCCAGTAGAGCTGTATTAATGGGCACGTCCATAATATAGGAAAGAAGGTACCTTCTTGTCCACAAGCCCTCAGGCAAAGCGTTAAGTCCCCTTACCCATCTTGTGTAGAAGTACTCTGCAATAGTATGCCATGTGCAATATCCGTAGTTGAATCAGAATGAAGCGGGCCCGTATTGCCACCTCTCTCGGGCTCTGAATAGCTTCAGTACAGTCATCATCCTCTAGTGTCCCTGAGTCCCTCTCCCAGGCCTCTAGCAGGGCTGTCAGTGGGTCTGGGGTGTTGTTCATTATCTTCCTGTAGGTCATGGAGACAGCCTTGTCTTCCAATGGGCCCAGAAGGAAGCGGTCCTCCAGTCACATCACCTCTAGTTGCTCTTACCCCTCCAGAATATGGTGCCAGAGAGCATGCCCCAGTTGCAGGTATCTATAGCGTTCGGTCTCTGCCATCTCGTACTTTTGGACTAGGACCTCAAAAGTCACCATTGTCTGCCCTCTCCATACATCGACCAGATGTTCTATACCAATCAGCGCCCATTTCGAGAAACCACTAAGGGCCCCAACTTCCAGCAAGAGGTCACTGTTCCATAGTGAGGTCTGATCTGTCAGTTTCCCCCCCAGCCAAGATATCTTCTCGCCACACTCGTACCACCGCCTCGGTGTGGGTCTGCAGGGTGCACTTGCGCAATTGTCTGTATAGAACTACCTCATAGCCTCTGCTTACCATAGCCTCCCTGTCAACTCAATATGCTGGCTCTGTTTGGTCCGCGAACACCCAGTCATTGACATTCACTAATTATGCATCCCAATAGTACTTAAGAATGTGAGGGACGGCCAGCCCCCCGTCGTAGGGCCAATAGTACTTAAGAATGTCAGGGACGGCCAGCCCCCTGTGGTAGACACCTCTTTGTAGTTTACTGAGTGTGAAGAGGGAGCCACCCCCGTCACTTAGTAACATTCTAATCTCATGGTCGACCCTTCTAAAAATGTACAGGGGAACCCTGTAAGGAGTATTTTGGAGAATGTATAGCATGCGTGGTACTGTCATCACTTTGAAGAGGGTGGCCCTGCCCATTAGTGATACTGGGAGGGTCTGCCACTGCTCCACATTTCTATGGAGTCTGTCTAGCTGCGGGAGTAGGTTCTCATGTAAGAAGTCTTGTGGGTCTTGAGTTACATAGATGCCCAGTTATTTCAAGCCATCTTGCACTAGCAGCACGGCACAACTCGAGGAAAGTCTCGGGCCCCTCCCACCAGCGGGAATATCAGGTTCTTGCCCCAGTTAATTCGGTATCCAGAATGGTCCCCAAAGATTTGAAAGACCTGCAGTATTCTGTCTATGGACAGGAGTAAGAAAACTATTTGTGGGACCTTAGGAGGAGTGCTTTGCTGCCTCCATCATGGATTTCATGTTCCAGAGACCCTGAAACACTTAGTTCTACAAAGCAGCATGGCCATCAGAACCACAATACAGGAACATATTACAGGCAGATATAATGAATCATGAGATCAAGAGGATCTTGGAATCCCTAGGATCATGGGATCAAGTGTATGTGCTTTGGAATCTTAAGGAAAGGAGTCATGTTCTGTGGCTGATGGAGGATAGATACTATGATTTGCTGAATCAAGCCTCACCAAATGCTACATTTGCAAATAGGCTAGGTGCAAAAGCAGCAAGCAACTAAGGAAGTGGATTTAGCATGATATTCAACTGACTACATAAGTCTTTGTTATATTTATATCCTTTCTATTTTACAGCATGACAGTTTCTGTCATTCTCCAAGAACATCTGACCTAGCAGGCCCCAGAAACTTCTATCAAGCTTCCAAAAAGGTATAGATTGCTTTAAATCTTCTTATATTGTGCTTTAAATGATTTATATTCTGTTAGATTGCTATAAATGTTGTTTGGTCTCTGCTACAGAGAGCTTTATCTGTCTGTTGGCCAGGCTTTTTGTATTCCAATCTACAGAGAATGGCCTTCGTGTCAGCCCCTTGCTCATGACTGGATGGCTTTGTTGTCTAATTCAGTTCTCTTCCCTTGATCCATTGGCTTTCCTCCCTAGTAAAGTGTTTGTCCCACTTAGGAGGATTTCAGTCTCAGTCTTATGACTGATTGACTTGCATCATTGTACTGCTGGTGATATTTGAATGCAGAGAGATGCTTTCCCTTGACTTTTCCCTCACACCTTCGCTCTCCATGTTACTTCCTCTCCTGTCCCCCAGCTCATCGGTTGCTTCCCCATCCTGTCCCAGTTTTTGGCCCATACCTCTCACCCTCCCACTTTTTTCTCTTTAACCCATTTCAAAATGGCCACCTACAAGTGTACAGGTGCACGCATATGCAGCAGCAACTAAGAAATAGGGTTGTATTACTAGAAGTGGTGGGGATGCGAGCAGATCCAGCTCAGCCGTCTTTGAATGGGTTTGTTCAAATATGACAATTGCATTCAAAGTTGGCTGTCATGGATGCATATGCATCGGCAGCGGCTATCTTACAAACCAAAGCATTTGCAAAGCCAATAGGTTTCGCTGATGAGACCCATGTGTTTGCCAAACATTGTTGTAAACTGTTGTGTTCTGAATTTACATGACCTCTTGATAGTGATGATTGTTTTGCCAAATGTTTGCTGGGTGTGGGCTTTTCCTGTAAGCTGGTGCTCTGTAGGGATTGTCTGATCTTACTGTCCTCGCAAACTTACAACAAACCCATGCCAATGTGGTCAGTGGTTCTGAAATGTATGTGACTTGGGGCCTGATTCACAGAACTAACTTACGTCAAAAACGTAAAGTTAGTACTTTTCGGTATTCACAGAATACACTTACCACAACTAACTTTATGTCCGCTCTGGGGCCGGAGATTCCGTCCCGGTGGCGGAGATTCCGACCCTGTGGCGAAATTTCCGCCTCCGGGCCGGAATCTCCGCCTCCGGGCCGGAATACCCGCATTTAGGCCATTTGAGCATTGCAAGTGCCATGAAACGGCCTAAATGCGGGTATTCCGGCCCGGAGGCGGAGATTCCGGCCCGGAGGCGGAAATTCCGCCACAGGGCCGGAATCTCCGCCACCGGGCCGTAATCTCCGGCCTGAGAGCGGACATAAAGTTAGTTGTGGTAAGTGTATTCTGTGAATACCGAAAAGTACTAACTTTACGTTTTTGACATAAGTTAGTTCTGTGAATCAGGCCCATTGAGTGTCACTATCTTTCTGGCCCGGTGTGTGAATCAAAAATGTTTGCTCATGTTGTAGCGTTAGCGTGTTGAGACCTTTTGTGTCTATAAGTTGACTGTCTTATTCTTAACTCAATTTAACCTTTGCTATCTGTCAAACCTCCTTGGTCCTCCGATGGATCTTGTTCTGTGCGGAAAGGGACTTGAATACTCGGAGGATGAGCAATTATCGAATGAGGCCCAGGAATAAGATAATTGCTATCATATAACTGTATACTTTTATCACTCAGAAATCCACATTTATAAATCAGTAAAAAGGACACTAGCCAAATTATTTTACCCCCAAGTAAATAATGGATCTGAATCACCAGAGATTAGTTTAAATCTTAAAGTTTTAGCATTTCATAAAATACTTTAAATGAATGGCATATAATCCTAATTAAGCTAATTCAATTTTAATAAAGTATTAATAAAACTTCTGCGAGATCCCTGGATGTAGGGATTGATCTTCCTCGGCCGAGGGAGATTAATAATTTACACAACATTTGATCAACAGGAAAACAGTTGTGCCTCATACAAACCCTTAGCAGAGTTATGTGAGTTCCAAATGACCAGTTCCAGTTCATTAAAGACAGAAAATCTGTCTCTGTCCATTGCTGTAACATTGATGCCACAGCAGTGTGACGTGAACCCTTTCAGCCGAAAAGGTTCCATCATGCAAGCATTCCAGCCGGCAGGAAATCATAGTATTCTGTCACAATTCGTCTTGTTTTAGGATGTCCAAGCCGTCAGTCTCAATGCTGCAAAATAGGTGAGCAAGTGAACCAAGCAAACAAGCGGAAAGAGTCTCACGCTCGTTTCCAAAATCTTGACTTATTATATTTCATTAGTTCCAGGGTGACACTTTTTGACATCACCAAATTTGTCAGACCACTCTGTCCCATTGGTCGTCTTCGATAGGATGAGATGATGTAGTAGGCAAAAAGTATACAAATCTGGAAGAATTAAGTAATCCATAACTAGTAATTTCCTTAGAATTACTGTAGGTTTAGTCATATGAACAATGTGGCACTCAGAAAATAGATGAGTTTATGCTCTCATCTTTGTCTGCTAGTTCTCAAGCATCTGTTTTAGCATGTAACGGTTTTTGTTGCAAGTTTAATTGAACTGTGCTACAAATGTCAAAGGAAGCAAGTGAAAGTTTGAACACAAGTGGCAACTTTACAAAAAGTTCCCATAGTCTTCAGACAACTCAGTTCATAAGTTCATATTAGAAAAAGAAGCAAAGTTGAGAGCTTCATGAAATACAGCTTGTGCACGATGAAATTGTGCTAAAATATGAATCTCGCATTGCATAGCATGAGATATTAATTTAACAATTATATGTATTAATATCATTTCAATCATATCGTAATTAATTCATGTAAGTTGAGGGTACTCATAAAATTTTGAAAATGTCACTGTCACTCACATATATTTTTATACGTTTCTTTTGCACATCATATGTTATTAAAGCACACATGTTTAAAGGCACATCAAGAGAAAGATTTACGAAATGCAATTTTAGCTAAACTCATGTAGCACTTACTTTTATTTTGTCATTTTCAGTGCACACGTTACACATTTTAATATACTATTTAACTCTAACATGTGAAAACGTTTAATTCTCACATATGAATTTCTTAATTACCGTTATTATCACATTATCTAATCACAAGATCACACGTCATTAAAGTGTTAAAATTCACATCTATTCTTTAAATATAAATTGAAACATAAACTCATTCTGCATGCTTTTACGATGCAGTATCCAAAAAAGAACTACGTTTTGTCATTTATAGAAACGTGGAGCTTAACACACGTTTTGTCATTTTCCATGTAAAGCAGTGTCACAAATCGTTTTCTTTGTAAATTGTTGTAAATTAGTGAGAGGTAAACATCTGCTCTATCACTCACTTGCTGTTAGTGTCAATTCGTGGCACCCCATCCTCATTGCACTAACTCTTAGGCCCTCATTAAGAGTCACACCGAGTGGAATTACCTTATGGAATTCTGCTCTTCCTAATAACAAGTAGGTCATATTTTTCACACTTGTTTTTTATGGGTGTGGTAAAACCATATGTGATTTTACAGCCTGGTAATTCTTCACAGTGTACTCTCATGAGGCTTTGGCTGCGCTAACATCCAAGCTTTGTTCCTCAATTTGTTTCTGATGGGGTGGTGGGTCATAAAATGCTCCCCCTGACAGAAAACACCTTTCCAGTCCCTCTCCTACTTCCTCAACTCATCCGCCTTTACTCCCACCCCACCCAGATGTATGTGGCGCAGTCATCCTTCCCTTACAATACATCCATTTACTCAACATTTCACACTGTAAATTTCAGGACATACAACATTCAGCAACTGTCAGCTTTGAGTAGTGAGATGACAAATTTTAACACCTACTTCATTCAAAACCCTGATCTGCAGCCTGGGCTCACTTGCGTATGCCGGGCAGGCACGGAGACGGGCTTCTTTGAACTTCAGAGGTGACAAGTTCTGACGGATTACGAGAGAGAGGAGGGGGATTGTGGATTGAAATTCGGGAAGGACCCCGTTTTATTGCATTGCTCCTGGTTATTTTTGTTTTACTCTGCCCTCTCTCCCATCTGTCTCAAAAAGAAGGACTCACAACACCTGGCTCTACAATGGTCCACTTTCAGACATACCAGGGTGTTCTCGCAGCGTCTAAATGTATTCAGATCTTCATTGCCTCCTACAGCACTGGTACTGAGGCAAGGGAGGAGGGAGAAGATCACAACCATCATTTATTGATTTTGGGAATGAGCACTGCCAGGAAGCCTCTTCTATTATGGACTTCAGAGCTCTGGCTATTAGGCTTGTTCCATTCTGGCTGACATTTTGGATAGGGATTAGATTCAGCTTTTGTTATAGGTTTATGCTATTCCAGCTTGTGGATAAAATCCATTTTAGTTTGGGCTCTTTTTTGATTGGACTATGACAAGGATTTAAAAGCTTTTTAGGGATTCTGTGATACTTTCCTTCCTGAGTATTTGTTATTTTTCTGTCTTATTCATGGTGAAAGAAAGCACTGCTCTCCCCCATGCTATCTATCTACCTTGTCCAGGGAAGACATGAAGTCTCTCATGAAAGAAACCCTTGCTGATCTACTTGCTGAAAGTTATCTGTAAATATCTTTTAAAATCAGACACCGGTCTATCTAGATGTCCCCTCTTTTCTTGGATCTCCTGTTACAATGTCTTCTGACTCTTCTTCTTTACCATCTCTTTAATACGACTCAGCATCAGATGAGGGTGTTCGACTTGAGGGTGAATACATCAAACACAAGGATCAACCTCCCCCTTCCCATACTTAAGGGAATATTTGGGGCTACCAGGTGTAGACTCCCAGCCCAGTTTTGGTGGACTTTTCCAGAACTTTGATAAAACCCCAACAGTGAAATTTCCTATACATACATCTGTTAAAAGTCAGATTTTACATGAATGGCATGGCTTGGATCGTGTAGTCATTCCTAAAATCAAGTCTGAGCTTTACCCATTGGGGAGTGCTGAGTCAAGATTGCTCAGGCTGTAACAATTGATCCTATGCTGGACAAGTTGATAGCTAATTTTGTCATGATTTCAGAAGATGCTTCTCATACTGATGCAGTGGACTTGCATGTAGATGCTGCACTTCATCACACATAAGGTGGCTTGAATCTTTTTCTTCTGACCAGCACCTATGTAACCCATACTTACCACTTTCTACTTAATGATTTCTGTAAGCTTTCAGATATCATCATAGATGGAGGGAACTGCCCGAGTCTCTTGGCAAATATGGAAATGCAAACAAAATTTGTGGCCCACATTTAATTTAATGGTCTCCAGTACTTCGTTTTAGCTGGAGATGCACCTGTGGGTGCGATGCGCCAAGTATGGGCCAGGGACTGGAAAGAGGAGGATATCCCAAAGGCTAACATTATGAATCTTCCCTTGCTCGGTGGCAAACTCTTTGTCCAGGCATTCAAAGTGCACAAACATTCTTGACCAATTCTATCTAAAGATATACTCAGTATTCAGTAAACCCACCTTCTTCCAAGATCTCCTTTTGATTCCTTTTATCAGAAATGGCCCAACGCACCTCCTGACCTCAGGATCTTATTTGTCAGTCTGCTCTACAGGACATCTATAGGAGCTCCTTGTCAAGAATGCCTTCATCAGCCTGAGGCCTCCTTGGAAACAGGACCAGGGCTTATACTCATATCTTGCTGGTGGAGAAGAAGATGGGTGGTTTCTGAATGAATATCAACCTGCAGACAGTCAATCTATATGTGCCCACAATACATTTGTGTATATACAATCTATATTTGTTCACAAACCATTTCCCATTGAACTCTTGCAGTGCATCACTGTCCTGGTACTCCTTGGAAAATTCATGAGCTCACAAGAACCTGTAGGTCTAGAAAATAACTGATACCTTAGGTTTGCTGTGGGAAACCTACATTTCCATGTCTGCTTTCTGCCCTTCGGGCACAAGTTGGCACCCCGTGGCTTTACCAAAATGCTAGCCCCACTGTTGGAGCTTTTCCCACGTCGGGGGAATTTCAGTTCATCTGCACCCCGATGGCTGGATGATTCATGCAGGCTCTGCCTCTCTAGTTTAGGCGGCCATCAGTAGAGTGTGAAAGATGCTCCGGCTTATGGATTTCACATCAACCTGTACAAGTACAAGCCTTCTCCAACACAGGATTTACAGTTCATCAGAGCCCACTTTCGGACAGATCTGGGTGCAATATTCGACCTAGAGGCAGGATTGCCATTCAACAGTCTCATATGCAGTCCCTGATGTAAAACATTATGGCCCATGCTTGAGATTGACTACGACTTTAGAGCAAGAGGGCAAGCCTTGGACCTTATTCTGTCTTGCCTCTGTCTTTTACTGTCCTGAGCTTTATTGTTCTCCGTCCCTCCAAGGCAAGACGGCATCTGGGAATGGTCTCTTGTCCTATTCTTCTGCCTCAGAACCCTGCAGAGGATCCTCTGAACCATTTGTCTCTTGAAATAAACTCAAAATACCTCTGGCGGATCAAGGAGGATCATCTGGCTTCAATTCCTTATCCCCTCCGACTGGCTTCAAATACATCCAGTCTGGAGTGGAGAGCAACCTTGTGGTCCCTCACAATGGAGGGCCATTGCTTAGACTAAGATGTAAGCATGTTCTCAAACAGGACAGAATTCTCTGTCATTCCCCACACAGTCTCCAGTTTTCTGCAGGATCATTCTGTACTAGTAAACACAGACAACACACTTTACAAACTTACGTGAACCAACAGGGAGGGACCAAGTCCAGAGAGCTAACATAAATAGCAGTCCAGATTTATTCCTGGGCAGAGAACAATCTTCTTTCTCTAACGGCTGTCCATTCAGTTGTGTACGCAACAGATTAGCACAATCTCTCAGCAGAGTATTCCCTGCATCTCAGGTTTTCTGTCCCTCCCATGGGATTTGAAGTTTCTTATCTGGGTTTCTATGCCACAAGAGTCAATGCCTTAGTGCCTAGATTCTGCAGTTGCCACCCAGTACCTGGGGCATGAGGTGTGGGTGCTCCCCTATGTCTTTGGCCATGAACTCTCTTGTATGCCTTCTTACCTTTTCATCGCATTTTTCGGAGTTAAGGCTCAGATTCCAATAGATTCCATTTTGAAGAGGAATGAGTTGAAGTCCCCTTTTTTTGCCAAATGTCCATTGCCAAGGAATGGATTTTTTTCCACTTTTTCCTTGTCCCCTAAGGTCTGTGGTTCTGCTCCCAGCGTCTCCCCGATGCCTTTACCTCTTGGATTGAAAGTTCTGAGAGGCTAGGGCTCTAATGTCAGGGCTGTCCTGAAGGATTGCTCTAGTTTTCCAAGCCTCTAGACATTCTGCTACCCTCAGGGCTTATGATCATCACTGGTCTTCCTTCTGTTCTTGGTATTCCACAAAGAGTTTTTAGGCCTGGGACAGGGATCCTGACAGGATTCTGGAATTCCTCCACCAGGGTTTTTATTTGGGTCTTGCTACGTCCACTGTCAAGGCGTAATGAGCTACCAGTTGGGCTTTTCACAAATTCTTGCTCAGTATGTAGGCCATAGATTGCTTGGCTGTCAGATTACCGAAGGAGTTCTACCAGTCTCAACCTTGACTTAAATTCCCATCCTCTAAATGGGAGTCGGGACTTAAACATTGTTTGTCAGCCGCCACGATTCCCTTTTGGAACCTTTGGAGTCACTTTCTTAATGAGTACTATCTTTCAGAGTCCATTTGGTATAAATCATTATTTGGCTCAAAGATGGGGGAGAGCTCGATCATCATACTCGTTATCTTTGGGTCTTTCTTCGGATTGTTTCATGCCCAGGTGCGGTCTGGGATTTGTTTCTGAAGTTTCTTTAGACTTTCATTTTCACAAGACATTATCGTGCTTGCCTTTTTCAAGATCCTTCCTTTCTTGAAAAAATCGCCTTCATACCCTTGATATCTGTAGAGCAATATCAATCTATCTGGATTGCACAACTGAAGTACATCAGTGTGACAGCCTTTTTGTCAATTTGCGCACAGCTCGCCACGGCATTAATAGTTCAGTTTCTATACTGGGACGGAGGCTTCACTCTGTTATGTCAACAGTTTATGACAAAGGCAGATTAACTTATCTTGAATAAATTCTTGGATGTTCCCCGGTAATATGGCTGCTTTTTAGGTAGAAGCAATGGTGCTTCCATTCTTGAGAAATGCACTGCTGCCACTTGGCTTCCCCGTCGTTTTTAATTTCCAACTAGCGGTTGCAGGTGTGTGCCTTCGGTAGTGGAGATTGTGGTTCACCCTGTTGGAAGGTTTTTTGGACTCATGTTTATTTAAATAAATGGTTCCTAGGTTAGGCGCTGTGATGGACAGTTGCCTCAGGGCCACCCCGGGATTAGGTTCCTGTAATAAACCAAGTGTGATGCAATCATCAAAAGGAATCACTTGGCAGCGAGGAGACAACCATTGTACATGGCATCAACTCTGTGATGTAATCAAGGGTTAAAGAGCATCTGATGCTACCTCTGAATACCCTGACATTTTGGTCAATTGACTACTAGAGTCAACCTGCCTTTTAGAAGGAAATCCAGGTTCAGGCATGACCGTGACTCCCTTTAGGTGCCTGAGAGCGACCCTCACCAAGAAAAAACAAGCATTGGCATAGCCAATAGGTCTTGCCTTTGGGACCTTATAAGTGTTTAGCCAGAGTGAATGGTTTTGCCAAAGTCTTTAAACTAGGTTGTAGAGCAGTGTGGCTGCTGTGCAGCATGTTGAAAAGTTATAATAAAAACGTGTTATAAGCATTTTTCTTACCTTATATATAACCAAGAAGACATTATGTACAACTGACAGACACAGACACAGACAGACACAGACAGACACACAGGCACACACACAGACACACACACAGACACACACACAGACAGACACACACAGACACACACACAGGGTATAACGGACCTGCGCCTTTTAATAGACCATGATAGTAATACTTGCTTGGCCAGGGAGGAAGTGAGAGTTTGCCAAAAGGATGCAAATCAGCTCAGAGAAGTAGACTGGGTAAGAAAGCAGGCTCCTAAGGAAATCATGACCCCCTATACAGGGGTTATCCTGGGAGGCCAGAATTACGAAGCAGTGTTGACAACATTGTGACAAGAAAAGACAGATGATGGATCATAATGCGCCACAATTTGTGACAGTATTAGGATTGCCACTTCTGCACCTAGAAATACGGGCAAGACAAAATTGCACCTCACTAGTACCAGTTTAAAACCTGAACACTGCAATCGGCCATCAGCAGGGCCGGACTGGCCGTAGTGGGCACCGGGCGTTTCCCCGGTGGGCCGCCAGGGTGGGGCCGGTTTTGGGCCCCTGGGGGGCCGTTTTTGTTACAGGGCCGTTTTTGCAGCATAGCTGCAATATCGGCCCCTGTAACAAAATCGGCCGAAACCGGCCCTGGCAAAGTGCTCGGCCGCACCCCCAACTCCCAGGGGAGCCAGCCGAGCACTTTGCCAGGGCCGGTTTTGGTTCCCAGTCCGGCCCTGGCCACCAGCTGAAACGACACCAGTTAACACTTGCAAAGAGTCTGCCATTGCGCTCTTTAATAACCTTTAATAACCTTTAATCAGTTTGAGATTTAAAAAATATATTTTTATTGGCAAAGTCTGCTAGTGGTGCAGAAGATGCTGCATTACGTGATGAATCCATAATCCTGCAGAAAAGGGCCAGTTTTGCAACATTCCAGTAGCCTGGAGTATAGTTAAATTACAGTCACGTTGATGCCAGTGCCCGTATTGCTTACTATCGATCCCTCCTTCACAACTGGTTGAAGTGTGCCTGCAGTTTACACGAAACTCGAAAATGCAGGTGTCTGAATGTTGTCGCATTAAACGACGGAGAGCGGCTCTCACAAGCATTGCTCCATGCCACACATGCGTCCAAAAGCACATCCACTGTCAGCAAGTGGAGCCTGGAGCCCTGCTAGTGCTCATGGTTGTATCGGTGCAGTGAATCTGCAGGCACAGAGACCAATGAAGCAGCAACAGCAGCATTGTTCCTCAGAGGGAAACTGAGCACACAGCTGAAGACACCAACAGAAAGGGTAACATAAGCCCAGTCAGGTTTAAAGCACAACCATTTCACTGACCGTCGCGGCCAAGCGAGAGAGTGAGTGCGCAGACTGGCACTCTGTAAAACTTGTCCTGCTATCTGCTGCATGAGCGCTAGTCACAAGCTGACACCACGCAGACTCCACAGCAATGTAAACAAGTGATGCCACACGCAAGCAGCATCGCGATCGGTGGTCTTCACTTTTGAAGCACTGCACTCGTGCTTGTGGCGGCATCCACCTTGCGGGAGCGAGCAGCGGCCATATGTTTGTAATTAACGTGGCCGCACCGCTGCTCGCTCCCGCAAGGTGGATGCCGCCACAAGCACGAGTGCAGTGCTTCAAAAGTGAAGACCGATGGCTAAAGGCCGTCCTAGAGCAGCGCATGCGCGCTGCCTAGACGAGACCTAAACACACATAAAAATGATAAAATATAATGGGCGTTACCAGAAGGAAGATTTTGTACGCTCTGGAAGTTGGCAACCGTCTTCGCAATTGTCTTAGTAAGGAGGATGTGGAACTGCCTGTGTCCAAGTGGAGAATCTGGGTGTGTTCTATACTGTCAGGGTGGGAAAAAGAACAACACATGAACCACATCACATATTTGCACCCTGTGTGCAATGCTGAGAATGGCTCAGTCAATCAGGACGCTTAGATGGATGACTTGAACTGCTATTGTTTGCGTACATTCTCGGTTCAGAGATGATGGGCATGTTTCTGTGCTTATGTTGGGTAATAGTAGGACACGTGTAATAGCCTTGTTGCCCATCATACCCTGCTGGTTCGTGCCCATAGCTCGAAGGTGGGTGCAGAGACTGTTAAACCCTGTTAATGCCCTAGGCAGAGGACAATTTATCTCTAACCTAGGAAGAGGGCAGTATATCTGTGTAATCTGCTGCTGGAGCCAAAAATGCAATATGTCGTGGTTGGAAAACATGACAGAATGGGGCGGAGCTGTGGTTGGGAAGAGCAGACCTTAAAACTGGCGGATTTGCATTTTTTCCTGAGTGTGAGTACTCTTGATCATGCACGTGGCTTGGGGCTGTCACAGGTCCTCATCCAGAGTGCAGCGGAGTGGTAATTTTTTTCCCCCACAGAATTATCACCCGGAACAATTTTAAGTAACACCGAACCTGGTATTACCAACCTTTGCCATGAGGGCCTGTGTCCTTTGCCCAGGCAGTGCCTATACATTTCTCTTCACACCAACATGGCTGCAGCAAAAACATATTACGTCACGTGCATGGAGGACTCTTAGGTAAATACACATCGTACTACAGCCAAGAGCAGATATATTCTCCCTGCCCAATGGAGGCCAGTGCTGTTTCCACCCTCGTGCTTGCGTGCGCAACATGTCTCCCTGAGTGACTGCACCGGGAGGCCATGGGAGCTTGTTTCCCAAGCCGTCGCCTGGACATGTTTCATTAGCACACCCTTTTTTCGCGGCATGGGAGGGGTGGGTGTCACTCAAACAAATCCCTAGTGACTGCATACGCGTCCGAGGTGTGCTAGGACAACAGTCCTGCCTGCAGCAACGCTGCACTGCCCACGCACACCTGAGTCCAAACGCCCAGGGACAGCCGACACGCCTGGCTGCACCGAGCTGACGTAATGTGACGGGCGAGCGTAGGGAACAGACATTAAAAGTCACCGCTGTGCATGGAAAGCTTTCCTCATCTGACCTCCAAGAACTTTTTTCCCGCCACCTGTCTAGGATTCAAGGTGAAGAAAAGGTTATCATTAACGCGGTCCCGTGGTCGTACTTTGGTGAGTAACCTTAACTGATAGGTTAGAATCGTTCATGGGTCGACGTGCATTTTAAAAAGTATGGGAACTTTGATCCTGAGTGCATTGGGGGCGAAGTGAGTGAGCGTAGGGAGGGGTGAACGGCGTGCCTAAAAAGATCAAAATATTCTGTAACTATTTAGTTGGGCTTTTTACACTCACATAACTGCATATAAAATAACACACATCTTGAAATGAAAAAATAAAAGTTAAGTTAAACTAATCAGTGAAAAATGTACTATTTTATGTTATAAAACCTCGGGGGGTTAATGTGATCATGTGTTTTTAGTGCTACGAGGTGTTAGCCTACGACAGAAAGCACTGTGAATATGTTAGTCGTTATGGTAAAATTACATTACACAAAGTAAAAGGCTGCCACAAAATGCGCAAAAAGATATAGGCAGCGCTTAATTTGTAAATGAATAAGTGCCAGGGCCCTAGTCAGGAGGACACAGCAAGTTGCACCACACATTGCCCCTGTCAGCGCTGCCAGTGACAGTACCAAGACAACTTATAACTGGCACGCTCTTACAAGTGGGACAATTCATATTATTCCAGACCCCCAAAGCTAACAGAATGGCTTGTGTGGCAGGTGTTAGTCATTGTTAATGCATATTGAATTGATCAACAGTGTTTTTTGTGCTCATACCTAAATTACGCAGAAGCGGCACCATATGGCAGACTGTCATAAGTGCCGGTGCTGACAATTAAGTGCCGGTGCCGAGCATCCGAAACCACTTGCTCAAATTAAACCCTGGATATAGGGTTAAGAGTAAAAAAAAGTGCTTCCAAAATACAGATTTTACTTAAACTGTACCTAGTGCAAACATGTTTATAAGTGTTCATTAAAACCAGGCGCTCCACAGCTCAGAAGGTAGCACCCTTATAATACCTCTCAAAAGAAAACATCTTTGCCATCATGAAGCTTCAAGTGACTCCATCAATTAAAACCAATATTGGCTTTCAAGTAGCCTTTACATCTCCCGATTAATGAATTGCGCACATTTATATTTCTTTCAGATAGCAGGCCCTCTGCAAAGAAGGCTTGTTTTTCTTGTTTAGTTCTCTCCCCCGCCCTTGGCTTCCCAACACAGGAGCGTCCCTCCCTTCCTTTTCAGCTGAGGCATCTCAACTGTTGGAATTAATCATCCTGGGATAATTGTCTCTTAACAAAAAGTAAGGTAGCTCGTTTGGTTAAATTAAAAAAGTATGGGCATGTCATGCCTACAGATCCTGCCTCTATTAACCTTTGGAGTCGTTTCAAGAAGGAAGAACTGTCAGAAACGAGGAATTATACGGATAGTCATAAATTAGCCATGACACCATGTCACAAAAGATGCAATGCTACTGTTGTAAGTTTTCACTGAAAAACTTTGTATTCTGGGGGCTGTAGTCTCGGTTCCCATCGGTTGACCCAAGTGAAATAACAAACCTGAAAATAAGGATAAATACACAC
The DNA here is from genome assembly GCA_963921515.1 of Calotriton arnoldi. Lineage (NCBI taxonomy): Eukaryota > Metazoa > Chordata > Amphibia > Caudata > Salamandridae > Calotriton > Calotriton arnoldi. The sequence goes on from CAWUFW010021120.1 coordinate 26,384, forward strand.
AGTGATTTATAATGGACTGGAGAAATGTGGCTTTGGTGACGTGGAGTAATTCTGGTAATCTTAGGCAGGGAGCTCAGCGAGCATCTCCTAAAGCAGGGGTCCTAAAATTTTTCATTGATGTGACTCCCCTTTTCTTTTTGTACGTTTTAGTCAATAGTTTTGTTATACTGCTGCCCCCTTTTCAACATTAGAGATTTGTCTATGTCCAGGGCAAATCGAAGTATGCAATTTTGGGGCCATGCTGTTTTCACATAATTAGCTTACCACATAATACACCACCTGCTGTAAATTTTTTAGATTTCATCAAAAGTTATTAAAAATATTACCCATATGAAGGTCAACACAGCTTGATATGCTTTGCAAAGGTTAACTGTTCACATATGTTAAAAATAGTATCACTCATTAGTAGTACAGAAAGTATGCTAATTTAACATATGTAGTAGGTTAGTATATATCTTTAAATTGAACAAACTTTTACGAAACACATTCACTGGATGATGTCATTAGTGATATCATTGGTGATGTCATTTGAGATGTCATCAGTGATGTCACTGACCACGTCATGAGTGATGTAAGATGTGAAGTCATAAGCAGTGCATTGCGGGGCGTAAGTTATAGTTAGCTGAGGTAACTATAACTGCTGAATTTCAATGGTTTTGTGCGTGTAAAATATGAGCCTAACTATAACGTCCCTTTAACCTTTGTTTTTTTCAGTGAATTTCTAAGGGTTTTTTAAATTCTATTTCCTAACTATAACGTCCCTGTAACCTTTGTTTTTCGCAGAGGATTTCTATGGTTTTTTACATTTTATTTCCTAACTATAATGTCCCTATAAACTGTGCTTTTTTTGTGAATTTCTAGTTTTTTTTTTAGAATACATTGTACTACAATTTTACCTACAAGTTTAATTTAGTAATAAAGGTTTTTTTTTAACTATAAATTTCATTTTATTCTTAAAATATTGATATTATACATTTTAAAAGGGAAACATCACAATTCATGGTGATGTAATTTATGAATTTAGTGAATCTTTCCTTTTTAAAATTATTTTATGGATCTGCGGACCTACCTCGATTCCAGAAAAATGGCGCCACTGCGGGTACTGTTTGGTTTCAAATTCCTCTGACGTTTTCAGTACGGGTCAGTGAATTCGAATTTGTGAATCCACCAAAAACAGTTGCTGTGCAAATAGATATATAGGTGCTTCAGATTCTAATGATGATATCACAGAAAACATTTTTATATGTAGATATGTGGAGCCTATCTGTGTTTTTAAACACAGTTATTAATTTCATGAGTTCGGTGGCTCTGCAAAGCTATCGAGTGCATCCGCAAATCCGCTCGATAACTGAGACACACCCAAACCAGAACTTCTGATTGGCTACACTAGGACCCCACCCATCTATCCCACCCATCTACATGGTAAACCACACCCTAAATCTCTAATTTGGATTTTACCTCTGCAGAGGTAGTATTGAGAGCAGTGCTGCTGTCTGTTTTTTTTATATCTCAGCACAATTATGTCAGTTTCTGCAACTATGTGTGAAGAAGAGCCAGCGCAGGCGTAAGCTATTTCACCAAACACAACAAGATGATGGACAGAGTGCTGAAACTTTTCAACAACTCACCCCCAGTCAAGAGATCTGGGTTTTATCCATCGTTCGTTTGCTCACTATGCCACCCCAGTTTGGACCCAGCCATATGCAAATCAGTCTTGACCCTGCTCCTCATGGGAACAGTCCAGCCCAAACTGCCAGCCCAGGTGCTCCCTGGACCGGAAACAAGCATCCTGAGACGGGTTTCGGGTTATCACCCTTCATCATCCAGGCTAGCTTGAATCCAGTAACACAGCGAGCAAGGGACCCATGTCTGGGCTTTTCAGACCTGGACCTAAGAAGGAGAGTGCTGTATAGAAGTTTTTCACCATTCAATCCAGTGAAAAGAAGGTGTTGGCAAAATTAGTGCAATGCAACATCTGCACAAAACTCTTTTCAAGAGGTACTGTGAAGAAGTATTCCCATGGGACAATTTCCATGTGGAACCATTTGAAAAACATCCACCAAAAATCATACAATTGCTTGATGCGACAGAAGGCAAGTGGAGGACCACAATCATCATCTGCTGGAGCCTTGGGGGGAAACCTTGAAGTCTTGAACAAATAAGTGTACCAGCTCACTGCGAAAAGTCATCAAGCATGGTAACACACTGTGCAAATTGCCAGATGCACGTCGCTTTGAATATAACATCTGTGTCAGCATACCTAGATGCAGTGAGAAATCATCATTGTTAATTATTTTTTTGCTCCCTGTTTCACCGTTAAGTTTTTGAGAGACAGAAGCCAGTTGCTTCTTCACAGTTACCTTCCTTTATCCCTTTCACAACCCTGCTTTTTTTACCCAAAAACAAATATCCCAAAAAATATAAAATCAATAAAATAAACAGAAAAAACAGTTCTTTTCAGAACCACTCCATATGGTCAAACAAAGAACAAACTATGTGTTTTATTTTTTAGTGCAATTGTGTGTCAGTGTTTGTTAGTTTTTCTATGTGTATATGATACACACCCCGTATAAGTGAAATTTAAATAGTACATGTGACTAGTTTAATATTTAGGGGAGTAATCCTATAAAATATCAAAGAAGACAGCACATTTTGCCATGTCATCTAGAATATTAAAATGGAAGTGAGTGTACGGGTGTGTAAGTGAATATGTCAGTGGCTGTATCAGTGTGTGAGTGGGTATGTCAGAAGCTGTATCAGTGTGTGAGTAGGGCTGTGAGTGCCTGCATTGGTGTATGGCTAGGTGTGTGAGTGGCTGCATCGGTATGTGAGTGGGTGTGCGACTGGCTGTATCAGTGTGCGACTGGCCGTATCGGTGTGTAGCTGGGTGTGGCAGTGGCAGTATTGGTGTATGAGTGACTGTATCAGTGTATGGCTCAGCGAGTGAGTGGCTGTATCAGTGTGTGAGGGGCTGTATGAGTGTATGAGTCTATGTTAGTAGGTGTTTGTAAGCGTAAATGGGTGCATGAGTAACTATATGGAATTTTGAGTGGGTGTGTGAGTGGGTGTGTCAGGACCTGTGTGAGTGTTTCTATGAGTGCGTGAGTTCATGCCTGTATGGGTGTGCTTGTAACCCACAAGTTCAATTCAGTAATAAACATTTTTGTAACTTTACAAATACATTTTATTAACACATTACAATACAATTTAAACCAATCGATTAACAAATAAACATAAAATAAACTATTTCAGTATTTACACTGATCAGGAGGAATACATGCCACCTACCAAGAAGGAGAGTGACATATTGAAGTTTTTTACCATTCCATCCGGTGAAAAGAAAGTGTTGGCGAAATTTGTGCAATGTAACATCCGCACAAATACCTTTTCAAAAGGGACTGGGACAAGTTCCATGTGGAAACATATAAAAACCATTCATGAAAGGACATGCAATTGCGTGATGCATACCAGCATCTCATGCGGGAGAAGGCAAGTGCAGGAGGAGCACACTCGTCATCAGCAGAAGCCTTGGGAGAAGCATCAACACTGCAACAAATTAGCGTACCAGCTTTCTGCAACAAATTAAGTGACATGGTAATACACTGTGCAAAATGCCAGATGCCTGTGTTTATAACCCATAAGCTCAAATGAGAAATAACATTTTGTTTAACTTTACAAATATATTTTATTAATGCATTACAATACAATTTAAACCAAACAATTAACAAATAAACAAAACAAACTTATTTAGCTAATTACAAACACAATAAAACACCCAAACGATAACTTTTCACTGGCTACACTAACACCCCAGTGATAGATTTTATAGCATGCCAATGTGGCACGAGTGAGTATTTGTATTATTCTCATGGTGAGCTTAACTGTCTCTTGCAAAATTTAGGAGCACCACATTGGTTTTAAAGCTCAGTTCATCAGAGTGTCCATGTGATGACTTACATGAGCTTTTAAGAAAAGCAAACTCTAACATTAGTATGATCAAATTGAAGAAATGAGGAGAAACAGACGCCACCTAGAAAAAAGTAGAGAAATGTTTGGAAACGTTTCAATAGTCCTTTGGGCGACAAAATCATTAGTGCCAAGTTTGTCCAGTACAATATCTGTGGCAAGCAATTATCAAGAGAGTGGTAAGAAGTATTTCCATGGGACAAATTTCATTTGGAAGCATCTTAAAACCATCCATAAAAACACATACAATTGCTTGATGCAGGACAAGGCAATTGGAGAAGGAGTGCAATCATCATCTGCAGGAGCCTTGGGGGAATCATTGCCTTTAGTTGTTATAACTGTTCCAGCTGCCTGCAAGAGGTTATCTAAGGTTGTCACTCACTGTGGCAAATGCCTGCTGCTCTAAAGATGTTGTCTGTGGCTGCATACCTGGATACAGTGAAGAATGACCGTTTAATTTTTTTTTTTTTACTCCCCATTCAACCTTCATGTTTTTGACAGACTGAAGCCAGTTCCATCTTCCCAGTTGCCTACCATTACCCGTTTTAATACCTTGTTTATTTTGTTCCTACAAAAAATTAGAAAAAAATAAAACTGTTAGTGCTGAAGGCCCTTGGTCAGCGTGTGCCAGTTTCACTTTCTCTTCTTGTGTTTCATTCTACTCTGGAACATAGCCCGAGTATTTGTGTACTTCCACTGCTTTCACTTTTGGAGCTACTTTTTTAGGTCTCGCCTAGACAGCGCATGCGCTGTCTCTTCGAGACATGTTGTTTACACTCTGTGGGCTTACAGTCCGCCCATAGCTTTTTTTCTTAAATGTCCCTCCTTTTGTGTGTTGTTACCGCCTACAGAGCATGGCCTAATTACTTGTAGCGTTACACTTTTTGCTTGAAGGTTTGTTTTTGGGTACTATTTTTTTCTTTGCTTTCTGCAAATGTTTCTGGAAGCTAGCCTTTGTTAGTGTGTCATCGGTAAAGCTTTAAAAGTTCTTGTTGTTTGTTTGCCTTCGGTCTGCAACTGCAAGACTTGTTTGTGTGTCATTGGCAAAGCTTTATAACCTCTTGTTAATTTATTTGCTTTGTAAGTGTGTCGTCGGTAAAGTTTTAAACCCTCAGACATGTGTTGCCTTTTTATTATTATTTATTTGCTTTCTTTCTGTAAGGCAGCGTGTGTCTCTTTTGTCAAGCTATTTCTACTAGGCTACGTGTGTTGCCTTTTAAAATCTTTATAACATCTTGCATTATCATTGAGTTATTTATTGGATTTTCGTTTATAGAGGCAGTGTGTGTCAGCTTTTTAAAGCTATTTATTTGCTTTCTGTATGGAATGCCGCATGTGTCGCCATTTTATTTAATCTTTATAACATCTTGCATTTTAATTGATTCATTGTATTTTGTTTACAGAGGTGGCGTGTGTAGCCTTTTGTAAGCTCTGAAACAACATACATTGTTGTTATTTTTAGTTTTTTAGCTTTCTGACTGTAAGGCAGCGTGTGTTGCATTTTTAAAGCTTCCAACAACTTGCATTATAATAAAGTTATTTTAGTATTTTCGTTTATACTGCAGTGTGTGTTGCCTTTTGTAAGTTTGAAAACATCGTCATTTATTTTCATATCTCTTTGCTTTATGTCTGCAGTGCAGCATGTGCTTGCTTTTTGAAGCTTTAAAACAATCTTGCTGACCCAACGTGAACTTTTAAAAACGTTTTCCTTTTACTGTGGTGGAGTCCCCTTTTACCCTCTCCCATTCACTCCCCACCTCTCCCTTACTGTACCTTCCCACCCCCTTTGTGCCTTCATGTCTGAAGCACCACAAACTAAAACATGGACAACTTAAGCAAACAAACCTTGCCTCTTGGTCTTAGAACAGGGCCTCACAGCAATGCTCAGATTACTGCAAAAAGAACGCACAGGTTTATTGTGCTTGTTATTTTTCTTCCATGTTGTTGTTGTTGAAACTCTTGCCATTTGTAGCTATGTTTTACTGTGCCACACAAACTTCAAAGAAGCCATTTTCTCCTTTGAAATGGATGTTTATTATGACAACAGATGTTATCTGCTTTTATTGTGAAGATGTTTTTTGCTTCCAAGTTTATTTTCTCTAAGACATGGCACAATTGCTTGCTTTATGTGATAGGATTTTTAGCAAAATGTCATTTTTTTCATTTTCATGCATAGGGAGATTAACTAATTTCCTCAGAATCAGGGGTCTTGTTTTAGACAATTTTCATTTGCAGGAGTTTATGTGTTTCACGCATGACTGCGAGGGGACCTTGCACGTGAGTGTTTCTTTATTAAGCACACGTTATCACATTCATCTGTCGCATTCCATTTCCTTTGAGATAAGACAATGTGCTTCCAATGCTCTCTTCACTTGCAATGTTATGGGGGAAATTTCATTCATCTTCTTTACTGGATTTTTATGGGTTCTCCTGCTCAAAGGCCACTGATCTGCAAATAAGGACACCCGCGTGGCTATGTGTTTTGTTATGTGCAGAGCTGTGGCCATTTAAGCTGGGGAACCCCATTCAAGTCCCAGCAGCGCCACAACATCTTGTGATTGTGGTGCAAATTAGTGTGGACATGTAAAAAATAGAATAATCCACCCCCCCTTTAACATTGCAAGTGTAAGCAGTAGAGGAAGCACATTTTCCTATCTCAAGTGAAATGGACTTTGCATTTGAAGGCCTGTGTATTTAACTGCATTCCACCTTGGACAATGCAGCCTTTCATTTGTTATGTTAGACAGCTTTAAACAATAGTTGTGATAGCAAAAACACATGATGTGTGCAAGGTACACGGGAAAATGTTACCCGTCACTTATTTTATCTTATCGGTGTCCAAAAAGCGACCAAGAGGCAACATTTACATTCAGCTTTAAATTTACCTTTATTCCACATTGTACAATTCTGCCTTTCATTTGTTATGTGAGACAGCTTTAAACAATATTTGCGACTGCACCTCAACCACAACCTAAGTTTTATTTTCAACTTTACTGTGCTAAAAAACAAGCTTCAAAGACACACTTTTGCTGTCCTTTTAAAAACAAATAGCATTCATTCTTAGCTCAAGCACACGTTATCACATGAAGGGAACTGCTTGTCTGTTATACACGCATTCCGTTTCCATTGAGAAATGTACTTCCCACCTTTCTTTACCTACAATGCTACGGGGGAAAATTCATTCATCTTTTTTACATGTGCACGTTAATTAATTTGACCATTTCCATCAATTTAAATAAAATTATTTCATAATTTAAAATTAAACAGTCCTTTCCACTAAACATGATGCTTATTTACTATCCATCCCATTCTCCTTATTAAGCAGCGTTAACCCCCCATAAAAAGTGCAGTGTTCACTATATCAGAATACTTTTTTAAGACAGCCGTTGTTCATGTTGCTTCTTTTCTTCCATTTCACATTTTAATTCAAAGCCCATACCATCCCTCACGCGTTAATAAATAACAAAAAATAATGGCCGTTTCATAGCAATTTAGAATAAAACTTTAAACATACTGTACAACCACAGTGCTCTATAACACAGCTAAAAAACGAAACCAATACCTAGAGGCGAGACCTATTGGCTTTGCCAATGCTTGTTTTCCTTTTGTTGAAGCATTCCCTAAGAGTACATGTGTTGGCAGGGAATATGCCTCTTTTTCCCGCATATCATTACCCTGCATGTTGTTACAACACGGTCGTTACAACGACCACGTTGTAACAACGCATACCATTACACCGCAAGTCGTAACAACGACTTGCGGAGGGGGGGGCGCTGGATGTTGGAATAGTAAAATTTACTATTCCAACTCCAGTCTGTGCGGACTGTAGGGAAGGTGTTGGATTTTAAATCCAACACCTTCTCCCCCCTTCGCAAGTCGTTGTAACGACTTGCGGGGTAATGGTATGAGTTGTCACAACGCGGTCGTTGTTACGACCGCGTTGTAACAGCATGCGGGGTTACGGATGCGGGGTGACGGTTGTTTACCGTTGGCAGGCAGTCTCACTCATGTGCTTCTCTTCCTCTATCCGTGTCACTCTCTCTTACTCATATGCTTTTATCCTCAATTCACGCTGTTGCTTGCCCCCTCCCGCCGGTACGTGTTGTTTTTTTGCTCCCACCCGCTCTCTGTGTTATTGCTTTCTCACTACCCACCTTCCGTGTTGATGCTTTACCCCACCGGCTGTCCACGTTGTTGCTTGTATGTCTGTATTTTGCTTATAAACCTTGCCTGAATACAGATTGTGTTTAATTATCTTGTTTAGAGCGCTGGGTAGACCAGTTTAGCACTAGGGGTGGCCCAGTAAGATATGGCAGCTCATTTAGAGGTTCAGCCTTAGGACACGATATTGCCCCTTTTTGGTATCTGGGATGTGTCTGTCTGGGCAGTGTCCAAAATAGTGCCCTGTGTGTGAAATATATTGGCCACAGCCAATGTACAAATACAGACCCTTATTGGGTGTCGAGGACTCCTTGCGAAGTAAACTGTGCCACTTACAGACCCTGCATATGAGGTGTATTGTTCTAGGCAGCAGTGGGTAATTGCTGGGCTAAGGCTCCGCAGGGCAGTCGTACTGTTCCATAGGGAATTACCAGGGAGCTACCCGCAGATCGCCCGTTGGAAGTAAGAGAGAACTTACTTACTGATACAACCTCCCATCAGGAGAGAGAGCTCCCCTGTGTGGCCGGCAGAGTATTCCACTTGAGAGTGGCCTGCTGTGATTTCATGAGGTAAGTGACCATGTAAGGAGTGCAGGGTGCGCTCCCGCAGTGTTGCTGGAAAAAAATAGCTGTTATGTACGCTATAACAAAGTAAAGCACATTTAATCAATCAAGAATTTATAGGGGGTGGCAAATCACCCGTGAGGTTCTCAAGGTGCTGGAGTTGCTAGCTGCTTTGTGGTGATCTTGTTCATTAGGACAGCCAGGTAATCTATCCTTAAACACACATTGAGAAATGATGGCACTTGATGGCTGCTGGAGCTGCAAAGAAAGAGGGAACATAATAAGAGACGAGAGACTATAAGGAACATTATGAATTGTGATTGGTGAGAAGTTGTTTTTTTCTCATTTTCTTTCCAGGTGGTTGATGATAAAGGTAGTTATTTTTGGAATGTGTTTGCTGTTAAAATAAATTGAAGAAGGAAAGGTATAATTCTCGCCACCAGTGCTTACATAGAATTACGGTTAGGCAGTTTTTGGTGTTCAGCAGGTTTGGCATTCAGCGTTCAGTAGCTTTGCATTTAACAACGTCAGTGTCAGGCATATAAGAAAAAAGTTTGGGCCTGTGCACTTATTTGTTTACATTTTTTACAGTGTTACAAACGAAGCAGTGGGCGCACCATTTACATTTCTAAAACCATGCTACATTCCTGAATAAAAATATATATTTGTCTAATGCTTCTAAATGTTCCTCTGTATTCAACAACTTATCCCATGCTCTGATTCATCTCCTACCTGGGTGCTGAGCCATTCCCCGTGGGAGTTGTGCATCTACAAGAGTCTGAAACATTTAATACACAAAATCACCAGCAGGACGTGAGGGGCGGCACAAAATGGGTTTGCTTTTTTCAGACTATTTAGGTCGAGCCTGGGCAGCGCATGCGCTGCTCTGCGAGGCATGCTGTATTCGAGTATGGACTTGAAGCTCTGACCACTCTCCGCCCATATTTTTCATTGGCTTGTGTCATTGTCCTTTGTAAATGCTGGCTTCCGATTCGTTAATAGGCTTGTTAGTCCCTCCTTAGTACCGCCTTGTCTTTATTTGTAACCTCCAATGAGGACTGGCCCTTTTATTTCTGTTGTTACACGGTACGCCTTCTTTAGTCTGTAAGCACTATTTTCTTTAATGAGTTTCTCTTACTGCAGGCACGACATGCTCTCCTGCAACATTCAGCGCGCCATGCGCACTTTCACTTTCCAAGCAGCCCGGGACAATGGCGGCCGCTTCTTTGAAGTGAAATAGGTCTCGCATTTACAAGAGTTTGAGCTATTGGCATCATAAATGATGCCTTTTATTTATGTGTGAATTATCAAAACAGATAAATAAAAGGCATTGTCATTTACAATGCCAATAGCTTAAACTCTCTTAAATGTGAGACCTATTGCAATGCAAATGCTTGTTTTGAAAAGTAATGTGGCAAAGTTTAGGGTATAAAATTGACCTGTGAATTCTTATTGTCTTTGAGAGATGCCTACAAGTGGTTGCCCAAGGTTTCAATTGACCATGTCTTGCAGCATCATGCTGAAACTGTTTAAATCTGCACATCGCAGGAGCAAGCTTGCTCTAGACCACGGGTACTCATAGTACGGCCCGCGGGCCGCCAGCGGCCCGGCAAGCCTTCCTTGGCGGCCCACGGACCTTGCAGACATGTCCCTGTGTTTTTTTTTTTTTTTACACAGTGTCAGCAAACGCAGACTCTGCTCTATGGAGGCCGGGTGATTCCAGCGATAGTCCGAGTGGAGCTGCAGGGGCGCTAAGAAGAGATGAAATACAACAAAGCCTCGTTATCATGCAAATGGTCTTTTAAAGACCTGTGAAGTACTCGGGTGCGGCTGTGTGTGTGCCCGGGAAGCTGTCTCAGCCCGGGCTGCCACACACGCGGGGTGAGGTGACAGAGAATGATAGAGGACAGCAGGGTGTGAGAGCCGGGTGAGGTGACGGAGGGCAGCAGGGAGTGAGCCGGGTGAGGTGACGGAGGGCAGCAGGAAGTGAGAGCCGGGTGAGATGGCAGAGGTTTACAGAGGGCAGCAGGGAGTGAGAGCCGGGTGAGGTGACGGAGGGCAGCAGGGAGTGAGAGCCGGGTGAGGTGACGGAGGGCAGCAGGGAGTGAGAGCCGGGTGAGATGGCAGAGGGTGACCGAGGGCAGAAGGGAGTGAGAGCCGGATGAGGTGACAGAGGGTGACAGAGGGCAGTAGGGAGTGAGAGCCGGGTGAGGTGACAGAGGACAGCAGGGAGTGAGAGCCGGGTGAGATGGCACAGGGTGACAGAGGACAGCAGGGAGTGAGAGCCGGGTGAGGTGACAGAGGGTGACAGAGGACAGCAGGGAGTGAGAGCAGGGTGAGGTGACGGAGGGCAGCAGGGAGTGAGAGCCGGGTGAGATGGCAGAGGGTGACAGAGGGCAGCAGGGAGTGAGAGCCGGGTGAGGTGACAGAGGGCAGCAGGGAGTGAGAGCCGGGTGAGGTGACAGAGGGCAGGGAGTGAGAGCCGGGTGAGGTGACGGAGGGCAGCAGGGAGTGAGAGCCGGGTGAGATGGCAGAGGGTGACAGAGGGCAGCAGGGAGTGAGAGCCGGGTGAGATGGCAGAGGGTGACTGAGGGCAGCAGGGAGTGAGAGCCGGGTGAGGTGGCAGAGGGTGACGGAGGGCAGCAGGGAGTGAGAGCCGGATGAGGTGACAGAGGGTTGCAGGGAGTGAGAGCCGGGTAAGGTGACAGAGGGTTGCAGGGAGTGAGAGCCGGGTGAGGTGACAGAGGGTGACAGAGGGCAGTAGGGAGTGAGAGCCGGGTGAGGTGACAGAGGGTGACAGAGGGCAGTAGGGAGTGAGAGCCGGGTGAGGTGACAGAGGGCAGCAGGGAGTGAGAGCCGGGTGAGGTGACAGAGGGTTGCAGGGAGTGAGAGCCGGGTGAGGTGACAGAGGGTGACAGAGGGCAGTAGGGAGTGAGAGCCGGGTGAGGTGACAGAGGGTGACAGTGGGCAGTAGGGAGTGAGAGCCGGGTAAGGTGACAGAGGGCAGCAGGGAGTGAGAGCCGGGTGAGGTGACGGAGGGTGACAGAGGGCAGTAGGGAGTGAGAGCCGGGTGAGGTGACAGAGGGTGACAGTGGGCAGTAGGGAGTGAGAGCCGGGTAAGGTGACAGAGGGCAGCAGGGAGTGAGAGCCGGGTGAGGTGACGGAGGGCAGCAGGGAGTGAGAGCCGGGTAAGGTGACAGAGGGTGACAGAGGGCAGTACGGAGTGAGAGCCGGGTGAGGTGACAGTGGGTGACAGAGGGCAGCAGGGAGTGAGAGCCGGGTGAGGTGATAGAGGGTGACAGAGGGCAGTGGGGAGTGAGAGCCGGGTAAGGTGACAGAGGGCAGCAGGGAGTGAGAGCCGGGTGAGGTGACGGAGGGTGACAGAGGGCAGTAGGGAGTGAGAGCCGGGTGAGGTGACAGAGGGTGACAGTGGGCAGTAGGGAGTGAGAGCCGGGTAAGGTGACAGAGGGCAGCAGGGAGTGAGAGCCGGGTGAGGTGACGGAGGGCAGCAGGGAGTGAGAGCCGGGTAAGGTGACAGAGGGTGACAGAGGGCAGTACGGAGTGAGAGCCGGGTGAGGTGACAGTGGGTGACAGAGGGCAGCAGGGAGTGAGAGCCGGGTGAGGTGATAGAGGGTGACAGAGGGCAGTGGGGAGTGAGAGCCGGGTAAGGTGACAGAGGGCAGCAGGGAGTGAGAGCCGGGTAAGGTGACAGAGGGTGACAGAAGGCAGTAGGGAATGAGAGCCGGGTGAGGTGACAGAGGGCAGTAGGGAGTGAGAGCCGGGTGAGGTGACAGAGGGCAGCAGGGAGTGAGAGCCGGGTGAGGTGACAGAGGGTGACAGAGGGCAGTAGGGAGTGAGAGCCGGGTAAGGTGACAGAGGGCAGCAGGGAGTGAGAGCCGGGTGAGGTGACGGAGGGCAGCAGGGAGTGAGAGCCGGGTAAGGTGACAGAGGGTGACAAAGGGCAGTAGGGAGTGAGAGCCGGGTGAGGTGACAGAGGGCAGTAGGGAGTGAGAGCCGGGTGAGGTGACAGATGGTGACAGAGGGCAGCAGGGAGTGAGAGCCGGGTGAGGTGACGGAGGGCAGCAGGGAGTGAGAGCCGGGTGAGGTGACAGAGGGTGACAGAGGGCAGTAGGGAGTGAGAGCCGGGTGAGGTGACAGAGGGCAGCAGGGAGTGAGAGCCGGGTGAGGTGACGGAGGGCAGCAGGGAGTGAGAGCTGGGTAAGGTGACAGAGGGCAGGGAGTGAGAGCCGGGTGAGGTGACGGAGGGCAGCAGGGAGTGAGAGCCGGGTGAGATGGCAGAGGGTGACAGAGGGCAGCAGGGAGTGAGAGCCGGGTGAGGTGTGCGTTAAGAGCCTGTGATGTGATGTTTCCCGCCAGCCTGTAGTCAGAGAGTTGAGCCAAGGCCAGGGAGCTCAGGCCTGGGAGGGAGACAGAGAGGGAGACAGAGAGAGAGGGAGACCGAGAGAGAGGGAGACCGAGAGAGAGGGAGACAGAGAGGGAGGGAGACAGAGGGAGGGAGACAGAGGGAGGGAGACAGAGGGAGACAGAGAGAGACAGAGAGAGAGGGAGACAGAGAGAGGGAGACAGAGAGAGGGAGACAGAGAGAGGGAGACAGAGGGAGGGAGACAGAGAGAGGGAGACAGAGGGAGGGAGACAGAGGGAGGGAGACAGAGGGAGGGAGACAGAGGGAGGGAGACAGAGGGAGGGACAGACATAGACAGGGACAGACAGAGACAGATAGTGGCAGAGACAGGAACAGGGACAGACAGATAGAGGCAGAGACAGACAGAGACAGAGAGGCAGAGAGATGGAGAGGGAGATGGAGTGGGAGGGAGACAGAGGGTGACAGAGGGAGGGAGAGGGAGAGAGACAGAGGGTGACAGAGGGAGGGAGAGGGAGGGAGACAGAGGGTGACAGAGGGAGGGAGAGGGAGGGAGAAGGAGGGAGACAGAGAGGGAGGGACAAAGAGAGAGGGAGACAGAGGGAGGGAGACAGAGAGAGGGAGACAGAGGGAGGGAGTCAGGAGAGACAGAGGGAGGCAGACAGAGGGAGACAGAGGGAGGGAGACAGAGGGAGGGAGACAGAGAGAGGGAGACAGAGAGAGAGGGAGACAGAGAGAGAGGGAGACAGAGAGAGAGGGAGAGGGAGAGAGAGGGAGACAGAGGGAGGGAGAGAGAGGGAGACAGAGGGAGACAGAGGGAGGGAGACAGAGGGAGACAGAGAGAGAGAGAGACAGAGGGAGGGAGACAGAGAGAGACAAAGGGAGACAGACAGAGGGAGACAGACAGAGGGAGACAGAGGGAGGGAGACAAAGGGAGGGAGACAGAGGGAGGGAGAGCGAGGGAGACAGAGAGGGAGGGAGACAGACAGAGAGAGACAGAGGGAGACAGACAGAGGGAGGAGGGCGACAGGCAGAGGGAGGAGGGCGACAGGCAGAGGGAGGAGGGAGACAGACAGAGGGAGGAGGGCGACAGGCAGAGGGAGAGGGAGACAGAGGGAGGGAGACAGAGGGAGGGAGACAGAGGGAGGGAGACAGAGGGAGGGAGACAGAGGGAGGGAGACAGAGGGAGGGAGAGACAGAGACAGGGACAGACAGAGACAGATAGTGGCAGAGACAGGAACAGGGACAGACACATAGAGGCAGAGACAGACAGAGACAGAGAGGCAGAGAGATGGAGAGGGAGACGGAGTGGGAGGGAGACAGAGGGTGACAGAAGGAGGGAGAGGGAGGGAGACAGAGGGAGGGAGAGGGAGGGAGACAGAGGGTGACAGAGGGAGGGAGAGGGAGGGAGAAGGAGGGAGACAGAGAGGGAGGGACAAAGAGAGAGGGAGACAGAGGGAGGGAGACAGAGAGAGAGGGAGACAGAGGAAGACAGAGGGAGGGAGTCAGGGGAGACAGAGGGAGACAGAGGGAGACAGACAGAGGGAGACAGACAGAGGGAGACAGAGGGAGGCAGACAGAGGGAGGGAGACAGAGGGAGGGAGACAGAGAGAGGGGGAGACAGAGAGAGACGGAGGCAGAGGGAGAGGGAGAGAGAGGGAGACAGAGAGAGGGAGACAGAGGGAGGGAGACAGAGGGAGACAGACAGAGGGAGACAGACAGAGGGAGGGAGACAGAGGGAGGGAGACAGAGGGAGGGAGACAGAGAGGGAGAGCGAGGGAGACAGAGAGGGAGGGAGACAGACAGAGAGAGACAGAGGGTGACAGACAGAGGGAGGAGGGCGACAGGCAGAGGGAGGAGGGAGACAGACAGAGGGAGGAGGGCGACAGGCAGAGGGAGGAGGGCGACAGGCAGAGGGAGACAGAGGGAGGGAGACAGAGGGAGGGAGACAGAGGGAGGGAGACAGAGGGAGGGAGACGGAGGGAGATAGAGGGAGGGAGACAGAGGGAGGGAGACAGATGGAGGGAGACAGATGGAGGGAGACAGATGGAGGGAGACAGACGGAGACAGACAGAGGGAGGGAGACAGACGGAGGGAGACAGACGGAGGGAGACAGAGGGAGGGAGACAGAGGGAGGGAGACAGAGGGAGGGAGACAGAGGGAGGGAGACAGAGGGAGACAGACAGAGGGAGACAGACGGAGGGAGACAGAGGGAGACAGACAGAGGGAGACAGACGGAGGGAGACAGACGGAGACAGACAGAGGGAGACAGACAGAGGGAGACAGACAGAGGGAGACAGACAGAGGGAGACAGACAGAGGGAGACAGAGGTAGACAGACAGAGGGAGGGAGACAGAGGGAGGGAGACAGAGGGAGGGAGACAGAGGGAGGGAGACAGAGGGAGGGAGACAGAGGGAGACAGATGGAGGGAGACAGACGGAGACAGACGGAGACAGACAGATGGAGGGAGACAGACAGAGACAGACAGAGAAGGACAGACAGAGGGAGACAGATGGAGGGAGACAGACGGAGGGAGACAGAGGGAGGGAGACAGAGGGAGGGAGACAGAGGGAGGGAGACGGAGACAGACAGAGGGAGACAGACAGAGGGAGACAGACGGAGGGAGACAGAGCGACAGGCAGAGGGAGACAGATGGAGGGAGACAGATGGAGGGAGACAGACGGAGGGAGACAGAGGGAGGGAGACAGAGGGAGGGAGACAGAGGGAGGGAGACAGAGGGAGGGAGACAGACAGAGGGAGGGAGACGGAGGGAGGGAGACAGACAGAGGGAGGGAGACGGAGACAGACGGAGACAGACAGAGGTAGACAGACAGAGGGAGACAGACAGAGGGAGACAGAGGGAGGGAGACAGAGGGAGGGAGACAGAGGGAGGGAGACAGAGGGAGGGAGACAGAGGGAGGGAGACGGAGGGAGGGAGATGGAGGGAGAGGGAGGGAGGGAGACAGAGGGAGGGAGACAGACAGAGGGAGACAGACAGAGGGAGACAGACAGAGGGAGGGAGAGGGAGGGAGGGAGAGGGAGGGAGGGAGACAGAGAGAGGGAGACAGAGAGAGGGAGACAGAGAGAGGGAGACAGAGAGAGAGAGAGAGGGAGGGAGACAGAGAGAGAGGGAGGGAGACAGAGACAGAGAGAGGGAGACAGACAGAGGGAGACAGACAGAGGGAAAGGGAGGGAGGGAGAGGGAGGGAGGGAGAGGGAGGGAGACAGAGAGAGGGAGACAGAGGGAGACAGAGGGAGACAGAGAGAGAGAGAGGGAGGGAGACAGAGAGAGAGAGGGAGGAAGACAGAGAGAGGGAGGGAGGGAGACAGAGAGGGAGGGAGGGTGACAGAGGGTGACAGAGGGAGGGAGACAGACAGAGAGAGGATGGGCGACAGGCAGAGGGAGGAGGGCGACAGAGAGAGGGAGACAGAGAGAGGGAGACAGATAGAGGGAGACAGAGAGAGGGAGACAGAGGGAGGGAGACAGAGGGAGGGAGACAGAGGGAGGGAGACAGAGGGAGGGAGACAGAGGGAGGGAGACAGAGGGAGGGAGACAGAGGGAGGGAGACAGAGGGAGGGAGACAGGGAGGGAGACAGACAGAGGGAGACAGAGGGAGGGAGACAGAGAGGAAGACAGACATGGAGGGAGACAGACAGAGGGAGGGAGACAGAGGGAGAGAGAGGGAGGGAGACAGAGAGAGGGAGACAGAGAGAGAGGGAGACAGAGAGAGAGGGAGGGAGACAGATAGAGGGAGACAGATGGAGGGAGACAGAGGGAGGGAGACAGAGGGAGGGAGACAGAGAGGGAGACAGGGAGGGAGACAGGGAGGGAGACAGGGAGGGAGACAGACAGAGGGAGACAGACAGAGGGAGACAGACGGAGGGAGACAGAGGGAGGGAGACAGACAGGGAGGGAGACAGACAGGGAGGGAGACAGACAGAGGGAGACAGAGGGAGGGAGACAGAGGGAGGGAGACAGAGGGAGACAGAGAGAGGGAGAGAGAGAGAGAGGAGAGAGAGAGAGAGAGAGAGAGGGAGGGAGAGAGAGAGAGAGAGAGGGAGGGAGAGAGAGAGAGGGAGAGAGACAGAGAGGGAGGGAGAGATAGAGAGAGGGAGGGAGGGAGACAGAGAGAGGGAGGGAGGGAGACAGAGAGAGAGAGAGAGAGAGATAGAGAGAGAGAGAGAGAGAGAGAGAGAGAGAGATATGTGTATGCCGGGTCCGGTGGCTCAGTGGACGAAGGCGTCCGCTGCAGGGGCCTGTGTTCCACCTCATGGTCACAGTTTTTTCTTGCTCTAGCCCCGCCCCCGCCCCCAATGACCCCGCCCCCACTGGTGCGGCCCTCAGCCACAAACCACACTGTAAATTTGGCCCCCGAGAGAAAGTTTGTGAGTACCCATGCTCTAGACGAAGCAGCATTTTGACAGCCTCTTCCCTGGCAACTTGGAAACATTTGCTTTTTGTCAGGCCCATGGGTGGAGCGGTTGAGCTGGGAGGGCAAAGGCCCTCGCACAGTTTGTCACATATATGACGCTGACATGCTGAAGTGTTTTCTACAGGCCCCCCTCTGTTATGATGTTAGTGTCAAGGCAGGGAATCAGAAATAACCTATTACAAAACTGACCTGTCAACATCAAGCAGTGAAAAGAGGTCCACTGAAGGACAGTGAGAACTCTGACACCTTACGAGAATGAGAGATAACGGAAAGACAGCTTGAACAAGTAGAAAAAGAAGAATATGAATTGCAAGCATTGGCAAAAACCAATAGGCCTTGCTTATGCAAGATCTATTGGCTTTACCAATGTGTTTTAGCCATGTTGTACACTAGCGTGGCTGCGATTCAGCATTGCTAAAAGTGTGTGTCATAGAGGTGAGTGGCATGGAGTAGCATAGAGTGGCATAAGGTGGTATAGAGTGTTGTAGAGTGGACTGTCGTAGAGTGGAGTGTTGCAATGCCATAGAATGCATTGGTGTGGATTAGAGTGGTACAGAGTAGACTAAAGTGCGTTATAGTGCAGTAGCGCAGAGTGCAGTGGTGCAGAGTAGAGTGGCATAAAATGCAGTGGCATTGAGTTCAGTGATGCAGAGTAGAGTGCAGTGGTGCAGAGTAGAGTGCAGTGGCGTGGAGTAGAGTGGCATAGAGTAGAGTGATGTAGAGTGCAGTGGTATAGAGTGGAGTGTAGAGTGGAGTGCTGCAGGGTGCAGTGGCGTAGAGTGTAGTGGCGCAGAGTGCATTGGCATAGAATGCCATAGAATGGTGCAGATAGAGTGCAGTGGCATAGAGTGCAGAGGCATGGAGTGCAGTGGTGCAGAGTAAAGTGTCGTAGAGTGCACTAGTGTAGAGTAGAGTGACTTAGGGTGCTGTTGTGTAGTGTGGAATGGTTCAGAGTAGAGTTGCAAAGAGTACAGTGGTGCTTAGAAGAATAGAGTGGCATAGAGTGCAGTGATGCAGACTGCAATAGTGTAGAGTAGAGTGGCGTAAAGTGCAGTGGCATAGAGTGTTGCAGAGTAGAGTATAGTGGCGTAGATTGCAGTAGTGCAGGGTGGAATGGCATAGAGTTCAGTGGCCTAAAGTGCAGTTGTGCAGAGTAGTGTAGTGGCGTGGAGTGGTGTAGAGTAGGGTGGCGTAGAGTGCAGTGGCATAGAGTGCAGTGGCGTAGAGTGATGCAGAGTATAATGGTGTAGAGTGCATTTGTGTAGGGTGGCATAGAGTGGTGCAGAATAGATTGCAGTGGCATAGAGTGCAGTGGCATGGAGTGCAGTGGTGCAGAGTAATGTCATAGAGTCACTGTTGCAGAATAGAGTGCTGTAGAGTGCAGTGGTGTAGAGTAGAACGGCATAGAGTACAGTGATGCTGAGCAGAATAGAGTGTGTTAGAGTGCAGTGACACAGAATATAATGGTGTATAGTAGTGTGGCGTAAAGTGCAGTGGCATAGAGTATAGTGGCATAGAGTGCAGTGTAGAGTGACATAGGGTGCAGTTGCGTAGAGTACAGTGGTGCAGAGTAGAGTGCAGTACTGTAGAGTTATGCAGAGTAGAGTGGCGTAGAGTAGCAGAGTGCAGTGGTGTAGAGTGCAGTGGCGTAGAGTAGAGTGGTGTAGAGTGGAGTGCTGCAGAGTGCAGTGGTGTAGAACTTGCAAGAATAGAGTGGCGTAGAGAGCAGTGGTGCAGAATAGAGTGCAGTGGTGTAGAGTAGAGTGCAGTGGCGTTGTGTAGAGTGATGCAGGGTAGAGTGCAGTGGCGTAGAGTGCAGTGGTGCAGAATAGAGTGCAGTGGTGTAGAGTAGAGTGCAGTGGCGTTGTGTAGAGTGGAGTACAGTAGAGTTGCATAGAGTACAGTGTTGTAGAGTAGAGCGGCATAGAGTGCGGTGACATAGAGTGCAAGGGTGTAGAGTAGAATGACAATGTTACAGAGTATAGTATTGTGGCTCAGAGTGCAGAGGTGAAGAGTAGATTAGTGTAGAGTGCAGTGGTGTAGAGTGCAATGGTTTTGAATAGAGTGGTGTAGAGTGCAGTGGCGTAGAGTGCAGTGGTTTACAGTACAGCAGCGTAGAGTGCAGTGGCATAGAGTAGAGTTGCGTAGAGTGGAATGGAGTGGCGCAATGTAGAGTGGAGTGGTGCAGTCTAGAATGGAGTGGTGCAGAGTGGCATAGAGTGCAGTGGCTTAGAGTGGAATGATTCAGAGTAGAGTGAAGGGGTGTAGTGGGGAGTGGTGCAGGGTAGGGTAGAATGGTGCAGGTTAGAGAGCAGTGGTGTAGAGTAGAGTGGCATAGAGTGCTGTAGTACAGAGTATATTAAAGTGGCGCAGAGTGGACTGGCGTAGAGTGCAGTGGCATAAAGTTCATTGGCACAAAGTAGAATAGTGCACAGAAGAGTAGAGAGGTGTCAGCCCACTGGTGCTTTGGTAAAACTTCGTCTCAGATAAACTGGTTTGACCATATCATTGTGGCCAGGCGGGTGAATTGGTTGGGGCATACGGCCAAGTCTGTTGAAGGGGATTGTGTGGTCCTAAACTTCAGGGATGCTAGAACTGTACATCTTCTTTTAAGGCACTTTAAAGACTCACCCAACGAGAATGAATCGATAAGGGCCTACCCACTGGGCTTTTTTTATCCCCCTCATCGGGGATCTAGGGTGAGACAAGGGTCCGTCCCGACAGGTGTGAACTCATACCCTTGCATACAGCCTCCCTCTTTCGTTCACCGCAACCGTTTTGAGGCACTTTCAGGCCTCACTGACATTGATTGACTACCCATTCATAGCAGACAGGTTGCAGTGAAAGTAGGGCTGGGACAGCGATGCAATAACTCAGGGAGTAACTCTGACGAAGATGAGCCGGGAAGTAAAGGGCCTGAACACTCAGTTGGTGTAACACCAGATGTATCTATTAATATTATTAAGGGTCCAGACAACCACGAGGACACAATCTTACTTTCCGATAACACCCTTGCAGGCGTATCCATAGTTGAAGGGTTTGGACTATCAACCCACGAGACAGCTACCATTTTAAAGAACACTTCCGAGGATCTATCAAATCAGGGACTCACTACACTTCCCTTTAAAATGATTTCCTGGAACAGAGCAGGAATCCACCCTAAGCTTACGAACGAGGTATGGCTAGATTATATTAGAGGGTTCGATATCATCTGTCTCCAAGAAACTTGGTCTAGGGATGACATTGTTTTAGATGGCTATCGCTCATTTACAGTACCCGCAATAGCCTCGTCAGCAGGAAGGGCCAAAGGAGGGATTGCGCTGCTAATTTCAGTGAAATATGGAATTTTAAAAGCCTCCTATCTAAAGCTCATCACCCTGGTACCAATTGATTATGTTATCTAATTTAATTAAGGCTAAGATATCAGTGGTAAATTGGTATTACAATATCTTTGACCAAAATAGTTGTCATGTTATTGAATCCTTACAGGAGGAAGTTACAAAAATTACTGGGAAGTGGCAGCCATTATGCATACTAGGGGTGGGGGACTTCAATTGTACAACCTGTAAACATAGCTCCCAACATGTCTGTGGGCTGGTGGATACTGAGGGTCAGCCTCAGCCACATTTTATTAATTTACTCCAAGGCGAAGCCTTAAATTCTACCCTTGTCGGGAATAATTTAGGTATTATTAACAACATGGTTTTTGGTTCCTTTTCCCAGTAGCCTACCTATGTTGGCGGAGGTAGGGAAAGTTTTATTGACTACATGTTAATATCCAGAACATTTATTTTGCTTGTCCATGATTTTATGGTGGAACCCAACTGGGCTATTCACCATAATCTCTTTATAGTCTCCCTAAATACAAATATCCTGGCGGGGGATGGCGATGACCACCCTATTCACTACAATCCGAACAAAGGGGTAAGACTAAACTGGGGCAAGATAAACCCTCTAAAATTTGAGGCCGACACCATCTAGGCAAATTATCATTCTATTACGAGGTGTCTGCAGCATGATTCTCCCCCAGTTGAGGTTGTCCGGGAGTTTGGGCTGCTCTGTTCGGATGTTGCTAAGAGGCTGATTAGACCTGCTTGTCCAAGGGAATCTCACAAGGCATGGTGGTTTAATACTGAATGCACAAAGCCCCTAACGACTCACAAAAGGGCACTTCATGCTACACCTAGAGACAGAAATTTAATTAAAAGCGCAAGGCAAACTTACAAAATTACCATTGGGAAAAGAAAAGAAGAATTGAGGAGACAGGCATGGGAAGACTTGGAGAGAGCAAGCTCCCTCAAAGACTCTAAAAGCTTTTGGAACATTATTAACCAACTGTTATTCACGGAAGAAGTGACACAGATGGGTTCACTGATTCTAGGGGATGCCTGGGAAGATCACTTTACTGCCATATTTAACCCGCAGTTTAAGCAGCTAGAGGAGAACACAGGGGATTTGCCTGTAGACTTAATTGCAGCCTCCCACCTAAGTTCTTCCATTACAGTAAGTGAGGTTGAGGAGGCGCTAGCGCAGGGAATTTGTCTGAAAGCCCCTGGCCCTGATGGGGTCCCACTTGATTTGTTTAAAGGGAATCCTAACCTGTGGGCACCTCTATTGACAAACATTTTTAAGGCAGCAGTTATTGGCCTTGTGCCGGCGACCTGGAAGGAGGCTATCGTGGTCCCTGTTTTTAAAAAAGGCAATAGGAGTAACCAGGCTTGTTATAGACCGATTTCTCTTATAGATGCCACAGCAACGTTTTTGGGGAGGGTCCTCCTTGCCCAATTAGAGGCTTGGGCGTCCGATACGGGTGTCATCTCTAAATTACAATATGGTTTTAGGAGGGGATTGGGCACTACCGAGCAATGTCTCAATTTGGCCCTAATTGTCAACAAGTATATGAAGGGCAGGAAGGGCTCTATTCACCTGGCCTTCATGGACATGTCCAGTGCCTTTGATACGGTTAATCAGAATAAATTGTGGAACATGATGGGAATAATGGGTGTAGAAGAAGCACTGATATCCCTCCTTCGTAGGTTACATTCTAATACTTCAGTTGTTATAAGATATGGCACCCACAGTGAAAAGACCAAACCGATCATGTCCACAGAAGGTGTTCGGTAAGGCTGCATTTTGGCCCCCTTCCTCTTTTTAATATACACAAACGGGTTAGAGGCTTATTTATTAGGCAAGGAGATTGATTTTCCTCGAATTGGTGATAGCCCTGTCCCACTATTATCATATGCAGACGACACAGTGCTAATGGCATTAACAGCAACTAGCCTCCAAAAATCACTCACGGCTTTTACTGAATTTATGTCGTCGCTTGACTTAAGAGTCAATTTTATTAAATCGTATACAATGGTGTGTGGCCCTAAATCGACAAAAACTAGGAACTTTGTTGTAAGGGGAAAAAGTCTAGAAAAGCTGAATCATTTCAGCTATCTGGGAAACTTATTTAATAATAAGATGAATTGGGAACCACTTATTACAGCAAGGGTGCATCACACAAATAGGGCTGTGAAAGGGCTTTTCCGCTTCACCTGCAAATTAGGTCATAAGCTGGTGAGAGAGTTAATTACCCTTTACAAAGGTAAGTGTTTGTCTGTTGCAACATACGGGGCAGGGGTGTGGGGACACCACAAAAGTCGTCAATTACAAGTTCTGGAAAATAAATTCATAAAAAGACTATTGATGATCCCCATTAGTGCTCCCACACTCTTCTGGCATAAAGAATTGGGGTTAGAGTTTACAGAGGACCATATAGAGAGTGCTCCTTTACTCTCATGGGCAAAACTTTGGCTGACCGACGAGCTGAGGTTCTCGAGAGAAGTAATCAAAGATTGTAGCAGCCTGGATAGTGCCCTAACGATCCCATGGATTCGAATTGTGAGAGACAAATTTCAAGAAATAGGATTGGGGCACTTTTATGACAATCCAGAAAGCAGTCCCACAAACGCAAAAGTTATTATCAAAGAGGCACACCAATCTAAGGCCACCATGCGTTATCTGCAACAGGAGGAGATGGGTCCTTCATGTTCTTTTCCCGGGCTACAGCAATACTATTTAACTTTTACCACTAATGTACAAGTCAGATTTCTTTTAACCAGATTTTGCTTACGCACTTTACACTTTCTGGTGGCCTTACCATGCCAAACAGGGTGGGCTGATAAGCTCATGCTCTGCTGGTGTGACAACTTGGCCACCCAGAGCACTATGCACTTTATTCTATTTTGCACTTTATATAAAGAGGCGAGGAGAAATTTTTTAGCCCCATAGTTATTGAAGATTCGCCCCTGCACATATATTGACAGCTTTAATTACTTGCATACATTGGCCACCCCTGTTATTTGCTCTGCGGTTTCTAACTATATCAAAGTGCCGATGGCTATTAGAAAGTGCTATAAGTTTTAGAGGCTGAACAAGAATTATGTAATTTTCTGCTTATTTAAATTTATATTGCTGGAATTTGGCCTGATTCATGGAATAGCATGTTGTACTAAATGTTTTATCCTCAGCACTGAATTTTTTATTTGTAGAACCTTATGAATTGTCTTCCCTTCTCTTTTTTAACTCTTCCATTGTGACTGTTTTAAATGTTAAGTTTTTATTTGTCAAACTTTTATGGTTTGTGAACCGCAATAAAGTTGTTCTTGATGATGATGAGTAGAGAGGTGGAGAGTGAAGTGGCGTAAAGTGCAGTGGCGTAGAGTGGAGTGGCGCAGAGTAGAGAGCAGTGATGCAGAGTGGAGTGGTGCAGAGTAGAGTGCAGTGGCATGAAGTGTTGCAGAGTAGACTGGAGTGGTGTAAAATGGAGTGTGCATGGTTTGTTAGTGCACTGCCATTACAGACATCACATTTTCAATTGAAATGACCATTACATTTGCACAGACATGGAGTTTTACTGATAAAATTATACAGTGCAAAAACGGTAATGTGTAAAAATTTCATCACCTAGTGTATTGATTAGTTTTGATCACATTAAAATGTTTGTTTCCACCACACTTAAGAATTACAAAAAAATGTGCTTTATTTGTACACTTCAAATTCTGATATATTCTGAAATATATGCACAATTCATTACAGACATTTAAACTTTGTGCTAGAAAAAAAGCCTTTCACAGCAAGATAGTCATATAAATCCTCTCACTTTGAAGTCCGAGAAATAAAAGTAAACACCAAACTCCCTCAGAAGACAGAGCCTGACATTTGACCTCTATCTTTGAATGCACTGCAAATGTGACAAGATAAGAACAAGATTTAAAGGCCTATTTACAGAAAGATACAGTAAATAAGAAATGCTCTTCGTGAGGGACGAACTCGAGCTAGACGGCCTAAAACAAATAAAGGCAGCAAATAGAAAGCAAGCAAATGTGAATTACAAACCAAAAAGCCAATGGTTGGCAATGGGTGGAATGCATTCACTGGGAAGCTTTCTGAATATCCCCAAGATGTCTTTAGCAAACCAGACAGCTGTGCTGTCTGGTAGGTTTTGAACTAAAAAGATGAAATGAGAGAAAAGAAAGGAGGAAAGAAGGAAAAATGTTAGAAGGGACAGAAGGATGCAAGCAAGAAGCAAAATAAAGAAAGAAAACAAGAGAGAGAAGGTGGGAAAGAAAGAGACAAAAGGATAGATATATTGATAGCAATGTGAATAATCAATGCGGGCTAGGCAGCAGATTCATAGGGAGAGCCAAGCCAGGGATCTGCTATGGCCTCATGAGCCAAAATAGAAGCCGAGCCATTGAAAGAATTGTCAAGTGATTTATGTATCACGTAAAAAAACAAGAAGTTTCTTTAAAATTAGAATTTTTTTTTTTTAAATATTTGCAAATGTTTCTTTTTATTCCAGTAGATTATACAGCTGTATTGAGTGATATTTATTAACATTAACAGTTTCTTAACATGAACCTAGAAAGATTCAAGAATTCCACTTCTAACAATCCTGACATTGCCATGCATGAGCCAAGAGGCAACTGAATTTGTATGTATATAAGCAATACTAAAGCCTAAAAAGTGTAGAATGCAGAGTCATAAAGTAGCTTATAGATGAGATAACTAGCCGCTCATAGAAGCCTGACCACTAAAGAGCAACACTAGTGCTACATAACTAATCAGGTTAGAAAAAAAGGAGGTTAGCCACGGTCATGAATATAAAGGCAAGTTTCCTGGCATTTTTGAAATATGAGGAAATCATTTTCGAGTCTCGAATGTGGTAGAAAAATATCCCAAAGGGAGGAGCCTTGAATGTGGCAAAATCTTCTGCCAAATCTCTTATATCTGGCCTGAAAGATGGCGAGTACATTTTGGTTGCAGACCGTAGGCTTCTGTTAAAGAGTGGCGGTAGCCACTTTGTAGTTATAGTTAGGGTGACCGGAGCTAGGGATTTTTTGGATTCTTGTCCCTTACTAACTTTGACCCATTTGCCGAATGTCTGTGAAACTTTGCAGACCTACTGCCCCAGTTTTATTCTTGGTGTCCTGAATGTTTCAAAGTGTCTCGTCAACGAGGTGCAAAGAAAAAAGGGGGTCCCAAAACGGGCATAAAATCCAATGCATTTTACATTGACTTTTGTATTTTGCATATCACGAAAAACTTCAGTCGGATTTTTACGAAATTTGGAAGGATTATATATTATGGTGCGCAGATGATTCTTTGGGGTACAGCAGGTAAGTAGTGTAAGTATTTTATACGTTTTAAGTGTTTTTAATTTAGCTATTACGGTGGCCACTGTAGTACCGCAGTACTCCTGAGGTATATAGCATTGATAAGTCATTAGCTAATGACTGCCGTTACAAAAGTTAAATGCAGCCATGTTGTTTTCAGTTCAAGTTTCCCTGTGTTCTGCGTAATGCCATTCAGTGTTGGTAAGTATTAGGTGTGGTATTTTTCGCATATCTATTACCACTTTAGTAAAGTGGTGATAGGTAGGGAAGAATATTTATAAGTTTATATACATTACAAAAAAAATCGGGAGTACCGCAAGACCAAAACAAATATTTAAAAAAAGAAATAATGAAAATACACTATAAGTCACTATATTTTATAAACATACGGGTATATGTACAAGAATTACTGCTAATTAACGTTAGCGGCAATTTTCTTACTGCCGCGTACCGCCGAAAACATTCGCCATGGTACCGAAAACAATTGCCATGGTACCAACCTATTTACAATACGTTGCTACATGGCGATAGTATTGTATCGCAGCGGGAAATGTTGATGTTAAGTCCTATGTCACAGCGATAAAAATCTTGCCGCAAATGTGAAAAAAGTGACGGCTGGCCAGTCAGCGGCCAGAAAACGCATGTTAATCAGCGTGACTGCACTTTTTTCACGCTTCGCGGGAAATCTAAACTACGAAAATCCCACGAAGCACCAAAAAAAAAAAATGGAGCATGCTGGACCCAGTTCTGCAGGAGACAACAACCCCACTAACAGCCAGAAGGACCAGCCAGAGACCCAGGGGAAGAGGAAAACCAGGTTCAGCCAGCAGGAAAATTAGATCCTGATTGCAGAGGTGACAAAGAAACAACACCAGCTCTTTGTCAGCTCCACGGTGTCATTGGGGACCAAAAATTCCATATGGCAGTCCATCGGGAATGCAGTAGCAGAGGTCAAGAGGACAGTGACCGACTGCAAGAAGCGCTGGCATGATGCCAAGCGCAAGACCAAGCAGAAACTGTCCAACAATCGGCAGCTGTCCAACAATCGGCAGGCAGCACTGCAGACTGGAGGTGGGAGTCCAGCTCCACAGGAGGAGCTGGATGCCTTGGAGGAGCAGCTGTCCGTGGTCATCTGCAAGGAATCAGTGGTTGGAGTCCAGGGACTGGATAGTGCTGAACATGACCAGCTACATCAGCAACAGGGTAAGTAACAACCAGGGACTGGGTGGAGTTGGGGGTGGGGACTAGTTGCTCCTGTCTAACTAAATATTTCTCAGTGCACACCCACACTGTGTGCAGAATTAATTCCAGATACATAGGTACCTGGGGGTATATCCACATGTCACTTTAGCTGTTTATACTTATAAAGACACATAATGGTGGTGTCAGTGACTTGTAATTCAGCACATATAAATATTCAAATATATAGAAAAATTACCATTCATGAGTCTCCAAACTCTGGCCCACATGAACAAGCAAAGGGGCATATTGACTAGAGAGGTGGCAGAATGTTGCATTAGCCTCCTTAGCTCAACACCACGCTCAGCTAAATTGGGAACACAGGGCTGCATCTCATTGACAACAATATGATGCAGCCCTGTAAACCACCCTGCTCTGGGGAAAAAGTTAGCAGCCCACAACCAATGCAAGCACCCTTGCACCATAGTGCAAGGGTGTCTGTGTTGAGTGGAAGATTGTTCATGTGCAGGAAGGGGGACCTGCACCATAATCTTGTAACTATGGTGCAGGCCTGTGTTTCTGAAGTGGCGGAGTGCGGCGTTAATCCCGTAAGGATAACGCCTTACTCTCTCACTTCATTGTAACGATGCCCCCCGTGAGGCAAGAAAAACGTCTGCAGTGCAACAATGCACACATTTCCTAAGCCTGCCTCAGAGTCATATGTCCTCAGGCTTGCAACATACCATTGCAAATGCACCAAAGTGCAAGGGTGACTGGGTGGAGTGAATAATGGGCAATTAACAAGAAGGTGTCCCTCCCTGCAGATCAACATACATCAATGTGAATGATGTGTCAATGTGATTTGGCCACCTTCAAATACATAGACCCTTGTCAGAGTATGGCAAATCCAGCACATCGACTTGTCATATCATGGTGTACATCACTGCATCCCTGATCTCAAGTGCATTATTGCCCTCCTCATGCCACTCAAACAATTATGTGGCAGGCCAACATCAAGGTGGGGTGCTGGGGTGCAGTCTAATCTACCCTTCTAAACCTAGTGACTAAAAACAACATGTAAACTTGACTGAGTAGGGGTGACTCAACCACAATGCAATGTAAAGGCACATGAAACTGATCAAATCTGCATTGTCAATAATGTGAAACAACCAGCACCACTGTCACTACTGAACAGAGGATTTAACAGGTGCAGCATGTGTGTAGAAACAGGCCCCTCACAGTTGGCATGTAGGGAAACTGTCCAAAACCATGATCAACCCAAATGTCACATCAGTGATGTTGTACGATGTTTTAGAAACCTGCTTATATTAGTTGTAGCTTTTTAAAATAGAGAATGGACATTGTCATGCACTCTGCTTGTCAACTGCTGAAATGCCTGACCAAAGTGGACAAACACATACAACAGCATCTCCCCTTTACATTGCAGAGGGAGATACATCACCTCCTGTTCAGCAGCCTGTCCCACTCTTCAGTGATGAAGAGGAAGAAGACATCTCAACCATCGACCAGGACACCCTCCAAGAGCTGCTCGACTCCATTGGCAGCCCATCTCCGGAAGCAGGGACATCCAGCAGCGTCGTGGTTGCTCCACCAGCAGCCCAAAACACCCAGCAGCCAGCACCTACCACCACAGCTGTCTCCCAGGACTTTGAGGTCCCACTGTTAACATTTCAACGTAGTGCGGTAGAAGTCCAGCGTGAGATGGCTGGTCAGGTGCGGGTAGGGTTGGACAGCCTGGCGGCCAAACTGGATGGGATCCGTGGGTGTCTCAGTCCCATTAGGGACCACCTAGAGTCCATCAGAGGCACCCACAGTCCGCTCCATGCCCTCTAGCATTGCTGGAGTCCTTACTCAGCGACAAGAACAACTGTCCACTCAAAGTGGCTCCAGCGATGTCACCAAGGAGTTGCGTGAAATGTGAAAGATCATGGAGAGCATGGAGCGGATGCAGGCTTCACACTTGGCTGCCATGGCTGCATACCACAGAGACGTTGCTGGTTCTTGCAAGACCTGCAGCTTATCATCACTGCAGTGATGCCTCATCATTTGGCACAGATGAATGCTGCTGCACCTTCAACATCCACCTCTTACCCCCCTGATGTGTCACTGCCTCACAGTGCCCCCACCAATCCACCATCAGGCTCACGGGAGGCACATGACACATCAGAGGAGGAAGATGTGGATGAATGAACAGACAAAAAAGTAAGCGGTAGCATTCATCTGTGTCAAATGGACAGTTTCTGCCTGGTCTTGTGCTTACCATCATGCCTCGGAACATCATCTTCTACTCTCCTCTGAATGACTCTGCTACACTCACCTTGGACTTTAATATGGACTGCCAATTTTGCCATTGTTCCCAATGACAGTGCAATCAGCCTGCTGACTGAACTCTGCCTCTTCCTCAACATGTCTCAGGACATGTTCCCCCAAGGACTCTATCTGGCCCTCCACTGGGCATGTACACAATGTGGGGATTGTTGTCCAAAGAACTGGGTCAGTCTGCTACCTCAGTGAATTCACATTTAAATAAAAGCACTTATGTCACTGAGATGTGTGTTGCCTGTGAACATTTATGTTTAAACGTGCCAACAATGCATGGTCAGTTTAGCCACCACTACAAATCGAGGGACATTTGGAAAGGGAATCCGCTGACTCTGTGTCCCTGATAGGCAGTGAGAAGCCCGGACATGTGTGAATATACCAATGCTCAGTTCTCAAAGACAACACTGTTTCAGCAACTTAAAATTACCCTAAGCTCAGGATGTTGATCGTGACTTGGAATAATACTCAAGTCAGTGTCAAGCCACATGAAGTGGCTCAAACTTTCCTTGCAAACAAGGAAATCTTAGAACATGTACTCATTGTCAATGGGGTCCACAATGGTTGTTTAGATTGGTGTCATGCCATGACACATGTAAAGACAGTTCCCTCAAAATGTTACAAATGAATAAAAAGGAATTTAGCTGTAAGAAGAGGAATGGTGTAGGATAGAATATGTCAAAGTGTGTTTCTGGATCAAATCCTAGCGCTGTTGTGCTGTAACTCCCATCACAACACCCCTTGCCCTACTTTTATATGCAAAATATTTTGTAGTGTTGTCCACAATGTACAAGGCTGTGTTGAAACACGTACAGAGGCTTTAGGAGGACTAGTAAATAATACAAAGCACATATCCCCTGCAGTCCCACATGGAAAGTGAAGCTGTAACATCATGTAACCGATGCTGTGTGAGCACAATGCCAACAGTGCATCGTGTGTATATCTGTACTTGCAAAATAGTATCATATGGATACTAATTCATCAGACCACTCAAAAACAATCTTGAAACTGAACTTTGCTACCCTACATATTGATCATTTTGGTTCACTCACTTTCAAACTGCAGATTGACGGTAGCCTGTCCCGTGAAGATGGCGTAATTACATTTGTAGACATTCAAATCGATTGTGTGGGTGATGCATCTGTTGTAATCAACTACAAATTCACCAGTACATGTCAACACGTCAACAATTGTTGACAGCGCAAACCATTCACCAGTAGGATTTTATTTAAAAAAATACACACTTAATACCTAAACTAATACTAATGACATCCTAAACTACACTAATCTAACTTGTAATAATATAAACCCAGACTAAACTAACTAGCTTACCTAATACTATACACATAACAACATATATTATACATCAACCCACATCCCCCTTAATGCACATCCAGGGACGGGACAAAGACAGCTTAACCTATACATGAACTAACTAAACATACATCCTAAACAAATATATATATATATTTTTTTTATTAGAACAAGTCAAAAAACACATCAACACCCCACCCAAAGGAAAAGGAATCTTAATTTAAAACACTAAGTAAAAAATCTGGAAATCCTAAAAACTACCTACACCTAACACTATACTAGCCCTAATCTAACAATACACTTATCACTAGATACCAAAAGATTGTCCAAAAAAGTGAGAAAAATGGATGAAGGGAATAGGGTGACTGTACATGGGGGACAGTAAACATCATTTGGGACTCAATAGGGGAGCCCCAGGGCCCCCTTAATGTCCTGGAGGTGTCCCTTTACATCATCATTGTCCCATTCCAGAGGGGCCACACGAACATTCAGGGTGAAAAGCAACACCTTTGTCAGGACTGATATCTGTCGGTGTCCTGCCGGTCTCTTTGATGATGTGCCTGGTTGAGCACTCTGTGATGGGGCAACAGGGGGTTGACTTGAGGTGGGTGCAGCACGTTGATCCTGGGTGGATGAACCTCGAACTGCAGATGGTTGTGGATGTCTGCCACTCTGTTGAACACCTGAAGGTTGATGAGGCAGGCAGGGTAGCATGTTTCTTGCCACCTTTCTTGGTGCTGACAGTAATCGACTTCCACTTGCCAGAAGCCCTCTCCTCACGGTACCTTTGTGCCATGCCATTGAAGCCCTTTGCCACACGTCGAATGTGTAAGTACTGTTCCTTACGCACAAGGAACTGTCTCTGTTCATCCGGTGACATGTTGTCTGAAAATAAAGAAAACATGTCAAGTTTGCTGACTCCAAGAAAATGATAGCAATCTGCATATTTGGCCCCAACAAAAGTCTCACAATATGTTCTCTGAACAATATCATAAAAAGTAGTGTACGTCACACATGACCTGACAACTTCTAAGTGAATAATAACAGTAATCCTAATCTGATGTTGATAACAACATGTTGACTCATGGAATGGGACATAGCAAGGGCAGAGTGCAGTGACAACAGTTGTAGAATAGCTGTTTGCAATTAGGCTGCAGCCACAAACACTGATTGAGTCCAACAGGGGAAGTTCCTTAAGGATGAAGTTTAACAGGCCCATTGCAGCCAAGGCAGGACAAAGTGGGCACTCCAGACAGCGTGTCTTATTTACAATCCTTCTATTGCAGTTCCTCCAAACACTGACGCGTTTCGGCTGTCTTCAGCCTTTTTCAAAGGGTACTAGCCCCATCAGCTTGCAAAACATTTACAAGTATTCTTCATAAATATAGAAGACATACTTTAATCCATCCTCACTTCTAGACAGATTAAAAATAACAGATCCGTTCCGACCACCTTATGTGTTAACAATTTCAAATACAATATCCAAATATTTCTCTTTGTTTCTTTTATTCTATTTTTCACTATTTATAATGGTAAAACTAAATATGAATTTACTTTTTGAGCGAATGGTATGTTGTCAACTTATACCGGGCCAGTGCCCGAATCCACAAAAACTCATCTTTTCTCCTTGCAATTCCATTTTTATTCCTGGCTTCCTATGGGGTTCTTCTCATGACAGATCTTAATTTTCTGTTGAGGTTCCTTCGATCCCTCTTAGACCATACTCTCACTCTCAATTTCACCCTCTCCACCCACCCCTCCAGTCTTTTGAATCACAACTTGTTAATCAACTTTATGTGCAAAGTAGCATAATTATAGCAGCCATAAATCGGTAACAAATATCCAAATATTTAGACTAATTCAGCAGCATATTTCCATACAGTGCCTTGATCACAATTTTCAATACAGTACAACCAGCATTCCAATTCATGTAAACATGTCACTCGAGAATGTGCAAAATAGCAAAAAATATAAACGGTTACCTATTAATTACATGATATTACTCTATAAAAGTTTAAATAACTTCACAGCATAGCACCAAAAAAAAGCTAACTCTACAATTTCCATAGCAGCATGACCATTGTGCAAATTCTGCAGAAAAAGATTTGGTGAGGAGGTGGTGTGTGCTATAAGACTGAAAATATCATGAACTATAATAAAACCTCTTTCCTATAGTGAAAAATCTAAGAGTCAGGCAGTATAAGGTTTCTAAATGTTAAGAAAACTCTCACAATATTGGTTATCCAATAAATGGCACTTCCAGCTGCATGGGAATTATCCCACAAGTACTCCATCTCTTCATTTCTGTTCAGACCTGCCGGGAAATTAGAATGTAAATTTACTATGTATCGAGATTTCAGACGTCTTAATTGCATCACCTAATTCCCACCTCTTACATTAGTGGATACTCTGTCTACTGCAAAATAGTTAAGCCTTCCTGGATCACTATCATGTCTTTCATAAAAGTGTCTTGCCACTGGAAAACTAAAATCAGTATTTCTTATCGCCCTCGGGTGTTCCAAAATTTGTTTCTTCAAAGGGAAGATGGTACTTCCTACGTACATAAGGGAACATGGGCAAGTCAATACGTACACACAGTGATCGGAATTGCAGTTATACCTTCTGAGGTGGTATATCTAGCATATTCAAGACTGTCTTGCAGGCCTTGCAGTGATTACATTTGAAAAATCCTTTTGCTCTGGACAACCATGTCTCCGGTTTCTGATTGTAAACCTGCTTTTGAGTGAAAACTCTGTGATCTTCTTAGCTTCATAGTTTGGCTAATGTATTTAGTTGTTCTTATCGGGGTACTGGAGTTCTCCGAAAAAAGTTGTATTCAATACATCAGTGCAGACCAATTATATTAACATATGTAGACAGACCAGTGTTTCCCAAACTGTGGGTCAGGCTGCGACCTGATTTTTGAAGGGTCGTGAAATTCAGAGCGATAAATAAAGATGCCTTTAAATTCTGTGTTTAAGTTGTTACATTTTCCGGTGATTCAAAGATAGAGGTCAAATGTCAGGCTGTTTTATTCTTTTAACATGGAGATTGGTGTTTACTTTTCTTTCTCTGACTGCAAAGTGAGAGGTGTTTTTAAAGTGAATTATGTGATAGTGCAGGCTTTTTTTGCAGTACACAACAGAATGTAAATATCTGTAAATGTCCTGCATGCATCCAGCAGTTAAGAAAGTAAAAATGAAGCACTTTTTCGTAATTCTGAAGTGTGTTGGAAACAGATTTTAATAGGATCAAAACAAATCGAGACACTTTTCTTGGTGATACACAAATGATAAATATTCACAGAAACTCGATTTCCACACTTTACCATTTGTGTGCTATTTAGTTTAATCAGTAAAATTGTATGTATGTGCAAATGTAGTGAACATTTCAATTGAAAATGTACTCTCTGTAAATAACAACGTGCTACTGATCTTAGTTACATTAAAAAATCTCCCCGCCTCATGACCATTAAAGGTAGGTGGGTCGCGACAGTTTGTTGTTATAAAAAGTTCGTAGTGGTTCTAAAAAGTTTGGGAACCACTGATATAGACTACTGTTCTGTCCTGTAGGAATCCTGCTTTTTTTGTGTGGTCAGATTTTTCACCTTTTGCTGGACCTTATATTTTTGCTGGTATTAGAGCTCTGTGAAACGCCAGATCGACGTAGTCTCCTCTGCCTGCTTCCATACCCTCTGCATGCTCTGAAAGATCTTCAGATGGCTCCTCGTTAATACGAGGAAAGCTGTCACTCAAGCCCTAGTCACCAGCTGGCTGGACTTTGGCAACGCGCTCTACGCAGGACTCACCACCCAACTCCTGAAGAGACTCCAGATGATACAGAACTCAGCCGCGAGACTCATCCTCGACCTCCCCAAACGGTCTCAAATCACCCCCCGACCTCAGGAACCTCTAGTTACTCCACACCCAATAAAGTTGCCAATTCAAGACGTTGCCAGACGCCTACAAGGACCTCCACGACCAAGGACCAGCATACATCAATCACCGCCTAAACTACCACCAACCCTCCAGACACCTGCGCTCAGCCTCCGTCGCCCTACCTCACACTCCCCGCATCCACAGAAGCAACAGTGGAGGACGCTCCTTCTCCTACCCTGCTGCCAAGTCCTGGAACGACCTCCCCTTGCCTCCGTACAGCATCCTCTTTCTCTGAATTCAGGAAAGGACTCAAGACCTGGCTCTTAGACTGATCCCAGCAAGAACCCAGTGCCTGGATACCCTCACGGGTGTTTAGTCACGCTCTACAAATCCGAGTTGATTGATTGATTGACTGTGCACTTTACCCCAGCTAACAAGTAGTAAAGTGCCTTTGGTCTTTTTAACACGGTCAAATTGGCATACTCCTACCTTATATATTTAACTTGCTTATAAGTCCCTAGCATATGGTACAAAAAGTACCACCTACCTGGAATTTAATTATCACTAGTGGACTGCATCACCTATTGTGCCATCCACTACAATAGCAGTGCAAACATGGCTTTAGGTTTACCATTTTAGCCTGACTGTAACAGTGGATTTTTAATTAAGTCAAAGTAACTTTTTACCCTTTACGTGCCTGAACTGTCATAAGATTAATTATCAAAAGCCTTTGCTAGCCCCCAGCCAGTAATTTGCCTTGAATTGGTGTAAATAGGTGTAAAATGTCTTCCGGTAGCAAACAATAGGCTGACCTGAACTGGCAGAGATGACTACTGTGAACTACTCAGAATATGCAGGGTTGAGTTGTCAACATCATTTTTAACACTACAATATCAAATACTGCTTGAGTGTCAAATCCTGCTTGACAAATCTGCTGGGTTCACATATAACCCTCGGTGCTCATTTGAAATACCAAGACAATTCTTGTGTGTCCACTGTCTGGTTGCTGGAGGACCTGCTCCAAAGAGGATTTTAGTATTAGATGTGGGAGGACACTAGGAGTACTATAGTACACTCCCCACAAACACCTCCAGCCCTCAGAGCCCAAGCTGAGTGTGGCCGAAGATTTTCATCATCTTGAAAATGCTTAAAGTGGGTAGTTATCTCCAGGACTTTGTACCCCATTGGTAAATGCAATGCCAGGTGTAATTCCCACCATTTAGTGCCACGCATAAATGTGGCATCTCCAGGTACATATGTCAGAACACTGCTGGACGTGAGGAAGAACAGAAGAGGAATTGACTTACTGTTTGTGACCTAAATGGAGTCATGAAGAACTGGAGCTGCTCCCTCTTGTACCCAAGACAAAGAAGTGGACTCCAAGGGGCAGTCGTCTGGACTCCTGTTTGGCCACAGGGCTACAAAAACCTAAAAAAAGGCTTTTTCCTGCAACTCCCAGCTGACCAGTACCAACTGGACCTGAACTGGACCTTCTGTTGGCCTCTGCTTGACACCCTATATTGTTGCTGGCTTTAGCACTCTGCACACTTTAACCCTGCTAACCAGTAGAGAAATGCCTGTAATTCCCCTTTTAACATGGTCGAATTGAAATACCCCTAATTGGTATATTTAACTTACCTATAAGTCCCTAGTATATGGTACACAATACACCAAGGGCCTGAATGGTAAGTATCACTAGTGAACTCCCAGCACTTATAAGGAAAAATCATTATAGTGGCAGTGCCGAGTCGGGATGCGGCGAGCACAAGGTAAATTAATTTTCCGCTGTCGTCGTCTATCGACTCCCTCCCCACCCTGCCCCACCGCTCTTAACTGCACAGGCCGCTCCTGCATTTAACTTGAGTGTAAGGACATGTTTAATCCATGTAGTTTGCTTGATTCTCTTTTGCGATTTGCCTCTTTTCAGACTAAATAATACTAACCTTTATCTATATATCCTATATAGTGTAAGATTTATTTAACCTGGAATGGTACATTTTGCAAAAACACCTTGATTTGGCTCCTGAAAGATACATAAACACAAAGTGTTGTTCTTTGGTGTTAAAATGGAGGGAAAAGGAGATATTATCCAGAGGCTAAAACTGTTTGGCTTTGAAAACCTGAGATAAGATCCTGGTTTCACCACTTTACCAAGCTGTGTGTACCTAGGAAAATCACTTTAATATAATACCCTCATCAGTAGTCATTTTCCTCCCTCCTTACTTCTGAGGTGGGGCCCCCACCTCCTGATGCAGGACAAAAACAGGAACGCTGGGTAAGTTGCCCTGCCATCACTGCTGGGCGCCTTATAGACTGTCTTACCCATCATTACTCCTGCTTGCTTCCTGTCTTTCCTGAGACAAGTAGGAAATTGCTGGGAGATATTCAACTCGGTCTCCTGCTGGTCTGGAGTTTGCAAAGAAACTCTCTGTATGCTCCTCTCATGCTAGGCCTGAGAAGATTTGTCGATGCCCATCCAATAAGAGGAAGGTCGAAATGATACCCATAAAGTTTTAGGAGCCTCCTGATCTTTCCGGGACTGCCTGAAGTGCTCAGAGAAAGAGATGCTCACGAGTACCAAGACTTTCTTGTTGGCCAAGCATGCAAGGTTGGAGGAGAGATCAGTGCATGCGCTTAGAGTTAAAAGGGACGCGGAAACCGGCAGGTAAGTCTGTGTGGTGGGACAGATATTGTGTATGAGCATTGTTTCCTGGAGCATTTTGGGCAGTTTTGGGTGTTTCTTACTCAAGTGCTCAGTGATCAGTAGGTGCAATCACTATTGGCATTTGGGTTTGGAGTTGACTATTGGGCTTTAGAACCAGTGGCGGCTCCTCCGCTAAGGCGAAGGAGCGCCGACCACTGCTTTTTTGCAGTGAAACAAAGGGAAAATCAAATGATAATAACTCACGTTATTATCATTTTATTTTCTCCTACTTCCGCAGCTTTGCGTGTGGAGGCGGGGGTAGGGAATGAGTGGTAGCACCCTCCTAAGTGTGCAATGACTGCTTGGCCGGCCGTCTCGGGCCGCCCAAAACAGTCTTGGCACTTCGCATGTTCTCCATGCAGGCTGCAGTACAGCCTGCATGGAGAACATGCTTAGGCTCCCAGTCAGTGTCTGAGCACTGAAACATGGCGCTCAGACCAATCAAAATGCTGCTAAGGCATCGAGGGAGGACTACGGAGGAGAGACACGGCGAGGAAGCAGCGAGAAGGTACGTTTTTATCTTTTATTTTATTTTTTCATACCCTCTTCCCCCCGTGTCCTCCCTCCTCCCGCCCCCACCCCTCTACCTCCGATCCATGCCCGCCGCCGCTGTTTAGAAATACACTGCATTTCCTTCAAAGTCTAAATATGAACCAAATGCTTCTTAAGAGATTTGAAATTGTTGTTTGGCATTGGGCAACGGTCAAGCATTTTAGGAAGTGGAATTATGTTGAGTCCTCTTCATCCTGAGACTTACTCCCCTCCTAAAAGAACACAGAAAGGATGTTGTAGTTGAAAGACCAAAAAGACTAATAATGGATTCTTTTTTTAAAAAGACAAGAATCATGTTTCATTGGATGTAGATACATCTAACCTCTCTGAAATTCCTTCTGGTTCTAAGGAGGAAGGTGGGTCTGTACCAGAAGAACAAAAGGGTATATATATATATAAGTAGGGACATTTTTACGGTCATCTTGCTCATGTACAGGCTAGCATGGTTTTCAAGAGGTGCCAGAATCTTCCTCAGTTTCCCTCTTAAGAGAGTTTCAGCACTCCTATCAGCTAGATTTACCTGTTCATCTTCATATAATAAATGTAGTGAAAAGAGAATGGAAGGACTATGACAAAGTTATCCTTCTAAGATTAATGGCAGAGCTGTATCTGTTAACAGAAATGGACATGAATATACCTGATTTTATTCCTATAGTGTCGCTGACAGTGAGGCTGGAGGGAAGAACATCTTTAACAGCAGAATTAATGAGAATGGATCAAGCTTAGAAAAAATAGATTCCTCTTTGAAAAGGATGTATTCTATTGCATTCACAGCCCTCAGAGCAGGGCTATATGCGGCACATGTTTCTCAGTCTCTTATTTCTGATTTTAAATAACTATTTGAATCCATAGAGGAGGGTACTCCGTGTTCAACATTGCTTGAAAATATGGAATGACAAACTGAATATATATGTTCGATATTTCTTTTGATGTCGTACGGGCTGCTGCATTGTTATGTTATGTTACCACAACTTGTAAAGCGCAACTGCTGCCCCAGCAAAGGGGCGTCCCGGCGCTGACAGCAGAGCAACTGACACGTTCGAGTGGAGCAGATAATAGGACTAAGGTGCAGGTAAAAGGTGAGTTTTAATGGCCTTCCTGAATTCCAGGTAGTTGTTAAGGCCGCGGATGTGAGCAGGAAGTGAGTTCGAGAGGAGAGTCGCCCTACTGCGAAAAGAGCGGCCTCCAGCACGGACTCTCCGTGTCCGGGGAACCACCGCCAGGTGTTGCCCCAGTGAACGGAGATGTCGTGAGGGAACATATGGCGAAAGCAGGTTGGCCAGGATACTAGGGGTGGTAAATTTCAGGGCCTTGAAAGTGATGCAGAGAGCCTTGAATTCAATTCGCCTGGCCACAGGCAACCAGTGAAGTCGAGGAATGGCGTCTGACACCGGGCAGGCCCTGCGCAAACCGAGAAGGGTTCTTGCCGCCGCATTCTGTGCCCTCTGTAGCCTCAGAATTTCAGCCTTATTGGACCCCAGATACAGAGAGCAGGCATAGTCCAATCTTGACATTATTGATGCCTGAATGATGACCTGACGTGTGGGTGCATCAAAGAAACCCAATAGGGGTCTAAGCCCCCACAGTAGCCCGAAACAGGTCCCGGCCACCTTTTTGGTTTGGACTCAGAAGCTAAGGGACGAGTCCATCCACACCCCCAGATTTTTCACAACCTGCTTAGGAGGGGGGGGGGCGCTACCAAGGCTTGCGGGCCACCAGAGTTCACTCCACGGACCATGGTCATTATGAGGTTGGGTATTCATTGGAGTAAGGCGTATTGTAGTGTTGAAAGATTGACGCGCAGATTCAACTCAAAAGGCAACAGCCCTGAAAATGCCCTTTGAAGGAGCTCCTTTATTTAATAAAGAGCTCAAGAATAAGCTTCACAAATTATTCACCGAGAGGAAGCATTCATCTTCTTTTAAACAAAACCTCTATTCACACAACATATCATCAAAAAGGTCTTTATTTCTACAGCTCTCAAGAAAGCAACATTCTCAGCAGCAGCTCAGCAAATTCATTTGGGGAGAGGATGTGATCTAACGGCTAGGGCAGTCGTCCTCGAAGCGGGGAAACCGGGTTTGAGTCTCTGCATAGACGCTCAACATCCTGTGATTTTGGGCAAATCTCTTAATCTCCCCGTGCCTAACAAAAAAACTTGAATGTGTCCGTCTGTAACGCAACTGGTGCTCATGTAAAGCACTATGATACCTTCGGGTCTAGTTCGCGCTATCTAAAACTAAAAAAAGAAAAATATGGAGACAGAAAACAGCAAAAACCGGAGGCAAGATGGCCGCCGACTGACCTCTGTGAGAGTCGCCGCAGAGACTCTCACCCCGAGATATCAGAGGACTAAAGATGATGTGTTGATATGCCACTTCGCACTTACCTGACTGATCAGCTGATCGGGTGGGTGCTCTACTGCGGCCTCCGTCGGAGATCCAGGGGACTGGCCACGGTAATCAAGGTGCTGTTACAGGAAATCGGGACCATCACCCGGGCGTTGCAGAGGTGTCTGATTTGTGACGAGACGATGGGCCCGAAAACAAACAAGCCCACGAAGGAAACTCTGAAAGACCCCCAGAAGGAGCCCGCCGCCGCTGCTGGTGCCACGGCTGTGTGCGGCTCGGGCCAATCTCGGCATGGGGCCCATCCAAAAAAGATTGAGGAGACTGGCGGCAAGGCGAGGGACGACGGCATGGAGGGACGGAGCAAGCTTCGTGCAGCCGGAACGGAGGGCTCTCTGCGGCAGCCAATGGTGGCGGAGGCTTTCCTATCAGCTTCAGCGGTAGCTGGCGGTACGGAGAACGCCCTCAGCTTGACTAAGACCGGGACAAGGGGAGCAGCTGAGTCAGGCTTGGCTCCACCTCTCGTGGCTACAATGTTGCAGCAGCAGCCCGGACTGGAGATGGGGCTGCAGGGGGAGGAGGTCGCGGAGTCTGCTAATCGGCCCGGACAACAGGCTTCACTGGAGCGGCTGGAATCACCGGGCAGTATGCTAGACAGTTGC
The DNA here is from genome assembly GCA_963921515.1 of Calotriton arnoldi. Classification (NCBI taxonomy): domain Eukaryota; kingdom Metazoa; phylum Chordata; class Amphibia; order Caudata; family Salamandridae; genus Calotriton; species Calotriton arnoldi. The sequence continues at coordinate 67,531 of CAWUFW010021120.1, forward strand.
AGAAGTGCATTTGAACCTGTCAGCTTGCCCCCTAAGACAGAAGCTGCTGAGAAAGGTAGCGACAATTTATCTACGACATCTGATGTCCCTAATGTGGTTATACCTTTGGGAAAGGCAGCGGGCCAAAATCAAATCCCCCTATGGTCTAAATCAGCTCTAGGATCTCCAGAGGGGGACAAGTTTTTTTCTCCTAACGATGACACAGATTTCTCGCTCACAAGCGATAGCAATACATCTGAAGGGTCAGACTCAGGGGAGTCCTCCACTACACAAAAAGCGCAACGCAGTAAGACCTCTACCCAGAAACGCAGGGCTAAATCTAGAGCCAGCCCTACTAAGGTGGACACAGCCACAGCCCGCAAACTTAAGTGGGACTACTCAGCCACCAGGCAGATTTACGAAGACGAGGGGCAGGTATCCGTACAAGGGGGGCCTGCTAGTTCAATCGACTCTACTGCCCCACCTTCGCTAGATCTAGTGTATTCCACCCTAAAACAGATGCAGGGTGAGGCCAGACTGGAGAGCCGCAGGGTGTATCAAGCCACTAAAAAACTGCAGGGGTCCCTACGGAAAGTAAACAAACTATGCACAGATATGGCAGAAAGGGTAGCCCACGTTGAGGAAAGAACTGTTACTTTGGAGGAGGAAGTTGGAAAGCTGCAGGCATACAAAGAGTCGCACGAGAAGCAATCAGAGGATATGATCTGGAAGCTTGAAGACTTCGAGAATCGGCAACGAAGAAACAACGTGAGGTTGCTGGGTCTTGCCGAAAACATCGAAGGGGAAAACATTATGTCATTTGTAGTAACCCTTCTAAAGGGAGCATTTCCTGATCTTGCCCAATGGAATTGGGACATGGAGGTTCAGAGGGCGCACCGCTTCCCGATGACACAAAGGAAAGGCAACACAGCAGGGCAGGGCAAGGGGAGCGGCCCAGAGCAATCCTAATCTATATCGGTAACTTTCTCCTTCTGCAGGCCATTTTGGATAGAGCAAGGCCAGACGCAAAACGGACATTCGAGGAACACACATTTTTTGCTCGGCCGGACTTTTGTCATGCCACGGTCGAAAGGAGATGGAGACTCCGGCAGATGATAACTCCCTTTCAGGGGATTGGCTGTGAGGCATATTTGTTATTCCCTGCTAGGCTTAAGGTTATCTCAAATGGGAGGGTGCAAATGTTTTTTTCCGAAATTAAGGCACAGGAATATATGATTGAGTTGAAAGATGCAAAGGGGAGGGCTGGAGCAGTGCGGCCGCCACAAGGGGGCCCTACAGTAGGTTGAGAACCTCTTACTTGTGAGGGGGTACGGTTTAGTGGAAATTCTTCAATCAAAGTAATTGTAAATCCCTTCTTTCTTTTGTATATATATTAACCGGGTGCGGAACACAGTGGTGTATTTTGGGATTGGGGTGGGGGATTCTGCGGCGACTTGAGATATGAGCATCGGCTGCCTCTCATAGGTCATGCTTGACCTATTTGCTCGTGAGGGTTGTTGGGGGGAGGGAGGGGGGGCAGACGGGTGGGGTGGGGGTCAGGGGAGGAGGGGTGGGTGAGGGCACAGCACAGCACTTGAGGACAAACTTGACAAACAGGTACAGAAGGGGAAGGAAAATGACTTACCAAAGAACTGTTTCAGGAGGGCAAAGATTTAATAAAGCCATGAATTTGATAGGAAATGTGTTTAATACCAGCTAATGAGTCTGCGAGTTTCCTCAATTAACATTTGTGGCTTAAACGATCAGGCCAAGAGACAAAGAGCCGCAATTGTTTTGAAAACATTACGCATAGACATATTATGTGTTTAAGAGACCCATATAGAGGGTATTAGAGGCAGTATCATGGAGCAGTTAGGGTTTAAACTTATCGTTAACACCAAGCAAGGCACTAAAACAAGAGGGGTTGCCATTCTCTCCCGGCGAAGCAATATAACTTTTAAGAGGAAATTATCTGATAGGTGGGGTCACTGGGCACTGGTAGAATGTATGTTATATGATGATACATTTACTATTTGCTCAGTTTATGGCTCGACCGGGGACGACCCTGATCTTTTAGAATTTCTGGATGTTGAGCTAGCATCATGGCCTACCCCAGTAATAATGTGCTGGGATTTTAATATCAATGGCTTGGGTGGACTCTGGGGGGAAGCAGGAAATAGGTATACGGGTCGGAAGGGAAAGGTTTTTAGGGCACTTACCAATTTAGTACAGAATAACGGACTCACTGATGTGTGGGCACACCTAAAACCTGATGATCCTGACAGTACGTTTTTTTCCGCTCCTCATAAGTCAGTTATTAGACTTGATAATCACCAGGGATTCGGGAAGTATTTCAACAATTCTATAAAAGTCTGTATAGCGAGGAACGAGTGGAGCAGAGCACAATCCAAGGGTATCTAAGTAGAATTCCAATACAATGTATCGCCCCCGACGATAGGGAGGCACTTGAGATCCCACTGACTCAGCAGGAGATCTATGGTCCGCTGGGTAGTCTTCCCTCCGGGAAAGCTGCTGGACCGGACCGGACCAGATTCCTTTAGAGTTCTACAAAACCTTTTTGGTTGTAATCGGACTTGACTTGGTTGATACAGTGTGTCAAGCTCAGCAAGGGAGCTCCGTTCCCGAGTCCTGGGCTGGGGCAGACATTATAATATTTTTTAAAAAGGTTAAGCTATATAGAGAACCAGGGTCTTATAGGCCAATTACGCTCATGAACAGCGACGCTAAAATTCTGCCTAAGGCCCTGGCGACTCGTTTAAACCTTATTATTGGGAAAATAATCTACCCTTGTCAGCACGGGTTTATACCCGGGAGGGGAACAACACAACATATCCGTAGGGTCATAACCCTGTTTGATGCAGCCGAAGTCTCAGGGGAACCTATGGCTTTGATGCTCATGGATGCCGAAAAAGCATTCCATAGGGTCTCCTGGGACTATCTGTGGGCGGTTATGAAATGGTTTGGCATCGGGAGGGGCTTCATTAAGGCAATTCAGGCTCTATACAAAGCACCGACGGCCCGACTAAGACTGAATGGGGGGTACACCGCACCACTATTAATTAAGCGGGGCACAAGGCAGGGCTGCCCGTGCTCGCCCCTCCTCTTTGCCATGTACATTGACCCTCTGATTAGGAAGCTGGATGCCTGCAATGGAATTAAGCCTATTAGCTATCATGGGCTGGAAACAAAAACCCTGGCCTATGCAGACGATATCGCTGTGGTCACCTCTAACCCTCAAACTGCCCTAGCTGCAATCGAGGTGGAAGCCCAAGTTTTTGGCTTGATCTCAGGGTATGCATTAAATAGACAAAAGACTCAGATAGTCAAGAACAGGGGGGCCGACCTGGACGACCCGCGGGTGACAGATTCAGCCGTCTATCTAGGCATCGATATCACACCTGAACTGGGGAAGTTAGTAGAGAGAAACATCGAGCCAGTAATCGGGAAGGCAAAAAAAGACTTCGACAGACTGCATAATCTCCATATGTCGGTGGTAGTCGCTGCAATGTGGTCAAGATGGTCTTTTTACCTAAAATACTCTACCTCTTCAGGGCTATGCCGTTAGAATTCGAGAAACAATGGTTTATAGCGCTCGTAAACATGGTGAATAGGTTCATATGGGCACATGGGAAAACAAGAAGGGCCTTAAGGTATATGTCGTTGCCAAGGGAATGAGGAGGCTGGGCAGCCCCAGATTTTAAAATGTACTATTGGGCTGCAGCCTATCAATACATGAGTGGGTTAATCGGTGGGAGTGTTATAGATCCCTGGATTAAAACGGGGTCACCAGATATATACAAGCTATTGCTAGGAGAGGATGCTGTGAATTGTTTTATGAAATTCAGCGAGCCCAGCTACTTCAAAAAACACAAGATTCAAAAAACTGATGGCAGCGTTTAAGATCTGGGCAGCGCTCAAAAAAAAGACTGGCCTAGGGAGAATTAAATTTTATACCCAGATGTATAGAAACCCCACGTTTCCAAGAATTTTTTCTGATTCAATAATGCTAGAGTGGGAGGGGTGCGGGCTCCGCAAAATAGGGGATCTTATGGGGCCGGAGGGAATCCGTTCATTCACTGATATCCAGGATAAATTTGGTATTGATAAGAGAAACTTTTTTAATATCTTCAGCTACGTAGTTTTCTAAGCGGGGAAAAAAGGCGGGTTGAATGGCTTTAGGGAAGTTAAAATTATTGATGCTATAAGAGATGGTGAGAACTGCACCATTAAGAGAATCTACGCAGAACTGTCTTTACTCAAGCAGGATGATCTGGATAAGCATGGGAAGAAATGGGCAGACAAACTTGGCATAGATCAAGATAAATTTCTCGATTCTCTAGAGCTGGGACAGACCGTCCTGTGCTCTGAGGGGCTCCAAGCTCAGCATTTTAGAACAATTTTTTCATTGTATTATACTCCGGCAAGGATTGCACAGTGGGGGGGACAGGAAGAAATCAGATGCCCCCGATGCGATTGCTCGGATGCTGATTTAATCCACATGTTTTCGACTTGCCCTCGGCTAGAAATCTTGATGAGAGCAATCAAAAAAGTTTTTGACCAAACATTAAATCTAAAAGTCTTACTTACCCTTGCATTAATGCTTCTGGGGATTAATAGTAATGACGCGCAAGATTCATCTTACTGCTTCCTTTTTCTAGCCATGGCTGTGTTGCGAATCTGTATCGCCTCTGCCTGGCTGGATCAAGCAGCCCCAACGTTTCAGCAATGGCTCGCTAGGCTGCTCGCTACTTATAACCTTGAAAAAGGGATTTATGAGAGAAAGGGCAAAGAGGGAGAATGCTCGGCAGGCGTATTTGGGCACCTATCTATAGATGGAAGGAAGACAAGGCTGATAACAGACCTTGATTTATTATTTGTTGTGATCTATTGCTGTGTCCAAAACAACAATTAATTTTTTTCTTTTAAGGATGTATTGTTTTTTTATTGTCTCAAATATTCAGATGGCTTTCATGAATTCTGTATATAATAAAATTGAATGAATACTCCTCAAGTATCAACTGTATGTGTAATTATGGTGCTGTTATAAAATAAAAACTTTAAAAAAAAAAAAGAAAACAGCAAAAACCTCCAAATAAACAAAGATCCTGACTATGCCATCGTTGGCTACAAGTGTGCAGCTAGAGGGAGAATTCTTCAATTTCTGAAAGCATGGATGGAAGCTACTTCATTTTTGGGGGTACTCCAGAACCAAATAAAATTCTTAGGCCTTCCCCAAGAGTCTGGGATCAGACCAACAGCATGCCACACAAAAGGGAGAAGAGGATAGTATTATTCCAAGCAGTACAATCGTTATTGTCAAAGAAAGCAGTCTAGTTAGTACCTAAAGAGGAGGAAGGGAAGAACCTCTACTCGACTGTATTTCTACTACCAAAGGTCCTAGGAGCGTTCAGGGTGGCCCTAGATCATAAATGCCTAAACTAATGGGTAAAAATAATTATATTCCAGGTGGAGACACTGCAGAGAGTAACCCACCTCATTCGAAAAGGACATTACATAGTGACTCTGTATTGAAAGATGCTTACTTGTGGCAATAATTTCCAATTACTAGAAGTATCCGCGGTTCTCTATCAGGAAGTGGGATTTCCAGTTTCTAGTGTTACTATTTGAGCTGAACCAAAGGCTCCTATTATCAATTGTATTGTTATGTTGATTTGTATAGCGCACTACTCACCAGGGAGGGTATCCAGGCGCTTGGGCAAGGTGTGTAGGTGTGTGGTCCCAAGGTGCTTATATGAAGAGCCAGGTCTTCAGCTTCTTGCGGAACTCAAGAAGTGAGGAGGCTCTGATGTGTTGAGAGAGGTCGTTCCATGTCTTGGGTGCGATGTAGGAAAACGAGCGACCTCCAGTTTTGCATTTGGGGATGCAAGTCATGTATGTGAGTGAGAGTGAGGCAGAGCATAGGTGTCTGGTGGGTTGGTTAAAGTGTATGTGGCTGTTCAGGTATTCTAGTCCTGTGTTGTGTAGGGCTTTGTTTGTGTGCATGAGAAGTTTGAATTGGCTGGACTTGTGAATGGGGAGCCAGTGAAGCTTCCTGAAGTGCGGTGTGATGGGGGTGAGGCATGAGAGGTTGAGTATGCTGCGTTGTGGCATTCCGGCGTAGAGAGTGTTGCCGTACTCCAGCCTGCTGGCGATGAGGGCTTGTGAGACGCTCCATCTGGTGTTCGGAGGCAACAATTTGAAGATCTTTCACAGCATGCATAGGATGTGGAAGCAGGAGGTGCACACTGCATGACTTGAGCCGTCATGTTAAGCTTGTCATCTAGGATGATCCCGAGATTTCTTGCATGGTCTGTGGGTGTTGGTCCTACGGCCACCAGGTGGATACCCATGGGGAGGTCTTGTTGCCAAAGACCAGTATTTCCATCTTGTCAGAGTTGAGCTTTAGGCAGTTGGTTCGCATCCAGTCTGCTGCCATGCAGTTGGTGAAGTTGGTTCTGATGGTGTTTGACTTGTCCGGCAGGGAGAGGATGAGTTGGGTGTCATTGGCGTAGGAAATGACTTTGATGTCTTGTGATTGGATGATGCTGGCGAGTGGTGTGATTCATATGCTGAAAGGAGTGGACCTGAGGGACGATCCCTGTGCGACACCGCACATCAGTTTCTTGGTCTCTGATGTGAAGGGTGGCAGCCTGACCCTCTGGGTTCATCCCAGGAGGAAGGAACAGATCCATTTTAAAGCGGATTCTTGTATGCCAATCTTGTGGAATCTTTGGATGAGGGTGTTGTAGAAGACAGTGTCAAAGGCCGTGGAGAGGTCAAGCAGGATGAGGGCTGCTGTTTCTCCTTGGTCCAGGATTTTTCAAATGTCGTTGGTGGCCGTGATGACTGCTGTTTCAGTGCTGTGGTTCTTTCTGAATCTTGATTGTGTGTTGTCTAGAAGATGGTGACATTCGAGGTGGGTTGTGAGTTGCTTGTTAATGGCCTTCTCAATCACTTTGGCTGGATAGGGGAGCAGAGAGATGGGCCAGAAGTTACACAGTTGATTTGAGTCGGCTGTGGGCTTCTCGAAGAGGGCATTGATTTCTGCACGTTTCCAATAATTTGGGAAAGTGGAGGACATGATGGAGGTGTTCATGATTTTGATCAGGGTGGTGCTGACTGGTGATGTTCTCAGGTTGTAGATGTGGTGGGTTAATGGGTCCGTTGGAGCCCCGGAGTGGATAGTTCGCATGATTGCCAACTGTGTGGTTTCTGGTTTCAAGGCTTCATGCATAACTGTGATATTTTAAATGATACTCAATGTCTCAGTTGTGTGGCTTTAGCATCTCTCTTATTAGTTATCATTCCTTAATGGACTAGAAGTTTGATGTGAACAACCTCCACACCCTGTGGTTGATTTCCTTAGCCTATAAAGGTAGTTCTCACATCCTCAGAGAAAAGGAAAACAGTTGGGTATTTCCCACCCCTTTCTCTGGGTTATGCTTACAGATGGCATGGAGGTGTCCTGGAAGTGATCCCCATCCCGAACCATAAAAATCAGTACACACACAAATATTTATATTTGATAAAAATTAGTCATTACCTTAACAAGACAGTATGCAGCGAAATACCTCGAGTACAAGACTTTTACATTTGTTGCAATTAAACAGACCTCAGGACGAGCTGAGCAAGTGACAAATAGCTGATCCTAAGTAAAAGAGAAATAGACAATGCGATTATGGGACTCAACCAAGATCTGGAATCTTATGCATGTTTACTACAACTCCAAACCTCAGCATTTTTATTCTTTTTATAATTTTTACCTTGAGATCTTTGAGCGCTCAGTTACGTTGCAATTGTACAGCACCTGCATCTCCACATTTCATTGCAGTGAGATCCTTCTGCATGTGTTTTGGCTCCTTTATTTTAACAGGAGTTTATACCATTACTTCACCTTCTGTTTAGGTCTGGTCTTTGAGACAGCTTTAACTGTCTCACCAGCCGGCTATATCCAATAGTCTGTTCAATTGCCATTCAAATGTTGCTTCTGCTCACTGCAGAATACACCACAGGGCAAGCCCATTTTTCCCATCTGCTCCCTTCCATTTGAGCGACTGCACAAAGCCCTAAAAATAGTTAATTTCTATTCAGTAACAAAGGTGGTTCAAAGCGTGCTTTTTATTCAATTTTTATATTTACTTTAAATGCCAACAATTTATTTTGCTTGCACTTCAGGTGCCCAGTTGGATGGAAATTTATTTTCAGTCTCTTTTTTTAAAGATGTGCTATAAAGTCTTTATCTAATATTGTAATGTTTTAGGTGGTTGTGATTGGAATGGTGTGTTAGGAGCTTATTTAGTCTTGACTCATTCTCACATAATAAAATACATAGCAGAACTGATAGGCTTGCTATTACAAAAAAATAGTAAAACAGCTATATCAGTGACTAAAAAAAGTGCATTTTTGGCAGCCACACTTAGGTAGTGAGCTGTTTTTTTTCTTTTTGTTGCACATAATTGTAATACAAATTAAAAAATAACCATTGCATCAGATTCCAAGCCCAGACCCACTGGCTTTGACAGTGCTCGTTTTATTGTTGGGCGTGGTGGTTGGTCTCGGAGCCCCTTTTGCCTTTTTTCATGAGGGGTGCCCCTCAAACCATTGCATGCCTGTTTTCGCTGTGTTCTGCATTTTTTAAGTCATGAAGGGCATGGCGGCAGGGAGGTACCAGTGTTCCAATGTAACATGATGGCAAAGTATCCACATATGAACCTGATGAATGTCATGTCCTCTGGCAGTCCAAAATACATATCTAATTTACAATCCCTTGAGAAGATGTAAGGTTTGCTGCCCAGTTCCCTCAGGCAAGTGACCTGATACTATATCTACCAGTTTGAAATTCCAACACCTTCCATAGAACACAACACATCCCAATCACTGGAATGTCTTCAGACATACAAAATGTACACGTAAATCAGATTACCCCACACCCTCAAACACCTAACACTGCACTACAGTCATAGCACCCTACTTCTCCCCAACATTACAACATACATTCACATTGATGGCCACAATGACAACAGATCACATGAGACAGCGCCTCTGTCTTTCATGTGCACAACAATGCGTGCAAGCCACTTACCTGACAAAATGTTTGTGTGCCAACAGTGAAACACACTCCCCTCAAATAACAAGACCCACTATTTATACTGGAAAACTCTGGATATTTCACTCATGTCCTTCTTTGGTTAACAAGTAGTTAGCAAAGCGATGTCAGCCCATCACATCTCACTCATCACCTGAGAAAAAACAGTCCCTCACCTTTGAGAATCTTAATCTCTAGCTCAACATCAGTCGGGTTCCTATAAACCATGCACAATGTTGAGATGTTGACCATACTTCATCATTCTGATGATGATTTACATGCTTCTCAGTTTGTTCCTGCTCGGTTTTCATGTATATTGATGGAGGCGACTATAATACGAGGAATCTTTGTGGGAGAGATGGAACTTGGCTTCTTCTACTACTACACATATCCAGGTTCTTCCCAATCATCCAAGTAACCTACCATCTTTCTCCCACAAATGGAATAACAACAAATATTATGGCTCCTCCGCCTAAGGTTAAATCATAAGGGGGAAGCAATAGGGTTAATCCATGTTATTTCGCAAACTTAACCACCACACATACCCTCAATAAAATCTTAACAACCATAATATACACCGATGTCCTCTTAGTAACTCCCTTCAAATCTGACCTCTCCTCGTCAGGAGTTAACACAATCTTTAAATGGGACATAAATGCTATTACTTGCCCAATGCCGCCTGCCAGCTCTGCACAGGGCATTACTCCTTTACTCACACATAACAACTCTTGCCAGGCCCCTCAAACTCTTTCCAGACTAAACAAATTTCTATTTTGTTTCAGCATTGGCAAATAAAGGGTAGGAGGTTGAAGGTTTTAGTCTCTACTGCATGGAACTGTAACTCCATCCCGCTGCACATTGGACCCCTCACTGAATTGAAAACTTTCAGGATTGCTTTAAAAACCTTGGCTCTTTAAGAAAGCATTTGAGCTGCACCCTTAAGATTAGCATAACGCTCCAGTGTTCCATCTCTCTCAGGCATTGTGATCGCCATGATACTCTGGGGTGAACGAGCGTTCTATAAATACTTGATAACAACATAACATTTGGTATCTCCCTTCTCTACTTGTGCTGTACAAACACAAGTAATGTAACAGAGCCAGGCACGCGTGTGTCCTGCAGTAACCTGGTAAAGCATTAGTTGTGCCATCCTTACACCTAGAAGCGTGAAGAAACAGTTCAAGACCTCTTCTGTTCTCCCCCTGGAAGTAGCAGTATTTCTATGCCTACCCGAAATCAGAGGCGAGGCATAGAAATACAGTCGAATATTCGAGGATTGAATACATTTCTATTCTAACTCCAGTCCTCGAATATTTGAAAAGTGCAGTTTCAAGTGCCTTTCAAGAGCTATAGTGTCTATTTGTCTTTGCCTAAAAGTCGCGTAGTGCCCCATTATTTTAGATTTGGAATGACTATGATGGAAATAATCTATCAAATAGAACATTCATTGTGAACTCTTAAATGCTTTGTTGTCACCGTAATGACAACAAAACTTCAGACGTGGCTACAAGTTCACCTTTGATCCCCAGCCAAGACGGTACCTCTCTCTGCTCAAGGCGAGTCCTCCCCAGTAGGTGCTCGGGCTAGCGTGTCAACAGCACTAAAGACATCACACTATTCTATACGGCGAAACCAGTCCTCACTAAGACACCGCAACGCAACACTTACATAGGATAACTGTTGTAATCCACTCTTGGTACGCACCGCCTCCCTCTTTCCCCTTGGTATGTGCCAGGCAAGAATGCACGAACATTCCACAGCTGACTGGAACCTGTGATGGTGTTGAGACGTAATAAAGAAGACTCTTCTGACTGCCGTGTATGTCTCATCTTTGTAACACTGGCGACGAACAACCGTGTGGGGACGGTCCACCATCACCCCCAATACGTACTCCAGAACAGCCTGTGAAGATTCATTTTCAAGATAAGTGAATAAGCTTCTTACCGTCATGAAGTACTGCTGAGCCACATACGAAGTTGTCCACAGAACTTGAGGAGCGACGCGCTGTTCTATTGGAAAAAACCAAGTCCGGTCTCAGCTAATCTGTGGGGGAGCTGTCGGCCTCGTCAGATAAGCTGGCACTGCTGTCAACGTGTAGGGCTGCGGAAATCAGTGACGGAACAGCGCTGCGGACTGGCGTGTGGTGCCGAGGACACGTGAAGTCTCGCATGGTCAGAGAAGGGGATTGGGTCTGTGTAGATCTTCCTAAACAACGCAGGAAGGAGGCCACAAGATTCTCAGAACCCATGAAGGTAATCAAGGTGGGAAGAAATGTAGTTCAGCTTACCAATGGGCAAACTTGGAGCATGGATAGAATTGTTCCTCACTGGGAGGTACCGATCCCCCAAGTCAATGCTCCAAGGGGGGGAAATGCTAGTGTGGCTCATAGGAGATCATTAAGACCTACAACTGCGCCTAGGTGGGCAAGAGATTATTGTTTCACATAAGTTCATCACATGTTGGTACTGCAATATACAAGGTTGGAGTTCCCCGGGGTATATAAGTGGTCCTCGCGACCCCACTGCATGTATCTTGTTGCATCCTGAATGTAGCTTTGTTTTCACCTCACCCCTCCTACCGCCGTCCCTTTTCCTTTCCCCATGTAAGGAGATGTGTTGTAATCCACTCTTGGTACGCCCCGCCTCCCCCTTTCCCCTTGGTATGTGCCAGGCAAGATTGCACGAACATTCCACAGCTGACTCTAGCTGACTGGAACCTGTGATGGTGTTGAGACGTAATAAAGAAGACTCTTCTGACTGCCGTGTATGTCTCATCTTTGTAACAATAACCATTCAGCAACCACTTTAGGTGCACTTTAAAGGGTGGCTCAGCTTCAGTTTCTTCAGACTTATCCACAGTAGCAAATGCAATGACATGCCAGTCGGAACAATGAATGCCCAATGCAGAGGTGCAGTACTTGAAAATACCCGTGCCAGGGGGAAACTGCCCGATACATGTACCACAGGAGAACATGTGATGTTCGTCACATCAGTATGCTGGCAGTGGCATCGCCTGGATCCTGAGAGACACGCCGGCGTCCTAAGTGCCTACACCACTGATACTGTTCTAGATACGCAAAAGTACAGGGCGTACCATTAGAGCTGATCACTTTTAACCGAGTACCGCATGCCCCATTCGTTTGACATATTATGCAAAAATGCTGCATTACAGGGAGTTCCCTCTGGATGGTGTTGTCATAGTAAAGTACTCCCAATACCATAAAGGTGGATCTCACTATGCCAGAGTGCCACCAGTACCATTGAGAAGCCTATCCCTATGCCAGAGTGCCACCAGTACCATTGAGAAGCCTATCCCTATGCCAGAGTGCCGCCAGTACCATTGAGAAGCCTATCCCTGTGCCAGAGTGCCGCCAGTACCATTGAGAAGCCTATCCCTGTGCCAGAGTGCCACCAGTACCATTGAGAAGCCTATCCCTGTGCCAGAGTGCCGCCAGTACCATTGAGAAGCCTATCCCTGTGCCAGAGTGCCGCCAGTACCATTGAGAAGCCTATCCCTGTGCCAGAGTGCCACCAGTACCATTGAGAAGCCTATCCCTGTGCCAGAGTGCCGCCAGTACCATTGAGAAGCCTATCCCTGTGCCAGAGTGCTCTGGGAAGAGGTTATTTTTATTCCATAGTACTGGAAGCAAGTTAAATTAGTTTCCCTATGCCAGCAGCATACCACCAATACCCTTAGCGTGGTTTCCATTATGTCAGAGCACTAACACTACGCCAGGCGGTTATGATTATCCTAGAGTACTATGCTGCCAGTACTACTGTAGTACTTAGTATTATGCCTGAGCGCTGCTGCTCAAACATGTTTGACATCGGATTCTAGTGCTCATGTTGGTGCTGGGCTAAAAAACACAATTTATGAGACAAGAGGGGGTAAGTTCTGGGGCCTGAGTTCAGCCAGCACAGAAAGGCGAGTAGGCAACAGTAACAAAGGATTAACAAGCATTGGCAAACCCAACAGGCCTAGCTCTAATGTGCTAACGCATGGAAACAGCATTTATGCCTGTCTCAATTTGCATGTGTTAGCTCTTTAACGAAAGATCTATTAGCTCCAGTAAAGCATTTTTTTACAGGCAAACAGACAAGGATAAGAGACAGATGAAGAAAGTAACGGGAATATTCTTAGAGGAGAAACAGGCATCAATAAAAGTCAACAGGAAAGACACAAAGGTGAAAGAACAATGGGTAAGACAGGAAAACCACACGCACAGCAGACCTGATTAAAACATAGAAAGTATGCTGCAGTGAAAAAGCAAAACATGGAATGCTTTCTGTATACAAGGTATGCATGAGAAAGAATGTAATGTATGATGATTCAGTCAACTATTGAGTTGTAAAACAGTCCCTCATGCATTTCAGTGCAAGCACTCCACAAGAGGCAGAACGTACATGAAACATCCAACAGTGAGGTCTAAGAGAACTATACTGGGTGAAGCTAAAGCCTACCGTGTGTATTTTAAGTCTTGCCTACAAACAGCTTTAGCACATTAGGTGATAGTTTTGCAACAATGAAATGACGCATAAAGAAATTTCTAACTGACTTGCAAATTATGAGCTGGTTGTGTCTGTTTCCGGCAGTAGAACACAGCGGGCCTAGCATGGCTGAATCCTCTGTTAGAAGAGCAACGTCCTTTTCTGAGCATCATTGAGTTACACATTACATACTTCTGTAAGCACTTAAGAAAATGAATCATTTGAAGAAAAAAACACATTTATTGTCCAAAGCAGCCATGGAAGATTTGTCTATGGTCAAGTATAGGCAAATTGCCATGTCATAGTCATAGAGTTTTATTAAGCGCACATATCACCCGGAGGGGTCTCAAAGCGCTATAGCGAATACTGGTGAAGGCAAGGATAAAACAGCAAAACGGCTGAAAGAAAGGGGGAGGGTGGACGGTCAAAATAGCTTTTTTCGGAACTGTTTATGATCCGAGATTGAACGAAGCTGCAATGGGAGTTCGTTCCAAAAGCGGGGGGCTAGATGGGAAAATGATCAGCCTCCGTGCCTGGCGGTTCGCACCCTCAGTGGAGTGAGAAGATGTTTAGTTCCAGACATGAGGTTCCTGTGGGGGAGATACCAGTTTAGTTTTTTGGCCAGATAGCTCGGCCCATTTCCATACAAGGTCTTATGTACCAGACAGCTGATCTTAAAATGGATCCGTCTCCTAATTGGGAGCCAGTGGAGAGTTTTCAGACTTGGCGCCGACGGAGACCGAGGTGGAAGGTTTAGTACTAACCTGGCAGCTGTGTTCTGCAGGACTTGGAGTCTGGTGACCATGTTGGAACAGTTTACAAATGAGACAGTTTGGAGGACAAATCACCCAATATGGTAGTCACCATCTGGTACACTGCCTCCAGCGCTCCATGAGGAAAACGGTCAGCAGTAGGCCGCCGCCGCCGCCTAGTACAGGAAGGAGAGCTGGCAAGTGGCTTGAACAGGAGTTTTGAGTGCTTGCAGAGAAGGCCCGAGCAAGAGTAACTATTAAATGGTCTCAGAAGAAACATGAATAAACATCGAATACATCTGCAAATGTGAATAGTCATTGATTCAACCGATTTTACTCCACTCGTAAAATGGACCACGCCATAAGCGCGAGCTCGAACCTGAGAGTGGTCTGTGTGCATTGTGACACTGTGTAGCAAAGTGGCTAGATAAAAGCTGCCTGTGAGCAAAGGCCGAGAGTGGTGTACAGCAGAACCACCAAGATGAGTGGGAGAATAAGACTCCCTCTATCCTGTCCCAATTTGAGTTTCAACTGTCTTATCGCCACTCCTGGCAGTAATGATGTGACCCCCGGACACACTGCCACATCCATGTCTAGTGACAGGTACACAACATGGCAGTCCAGCACCCAACTACCAAGGTACCCAGGAGAGTCCAGGATGGCGTGACTTGAATGGATCCTTTGATGCTTTCTTACCCAGAATATCCTGCAAAACTCAAACTTTGGCTAAAATTGTGTATTTTACTCACATTTCTGTGTGTAGAAGTTTCGGAATCTGTGGGGGAGGGGGGCACAAACTTCCTACCACCCAGCGTTCCCGCACTTCTCTTGATAAAAATAGTACCCTACTTGTGTAGCTGGGCCCATTAGCTGTAACAGGAATGGATGAAATTTTGATCATATGAAGTAAATGTGGTCTTCGCATGGTCCCTGGTTTGGTACATTCTTTTCTCAGGTAATTGACCACAAAATTCCTACCACCCAGTGTCCTAACACTTCTCCTGATAAAAATGGTACCCCCTCATCCTGACTGCTGGGCACATTATGGGGTGGGGGCTTGATGCTTGGGTGGGACAACGCACCCATTTGTTTGCACTATTTTTTCTTGGTGTCTTGTGGGCTACTGTTCCCACTGGGAGACAATTGGGGTAACCCTCTTCAATGTGCCCCCTAGCAGGCAGACTTGTTGGTGCTATTTGGGGTGAGGGGCATTGCCCGGTGCCAGGGTGGGCACCCCCACACCTTTTTAAAAAACTATTTTCCTGGTGTTTAGTGGCCTTTCTACCCCCCATGGGGGGCAGATTCGGGGGCATACTGTAAAGGCTGGCAAGCCAAAAAATTAACAGGGAGAGTCGAGACAAGGGTCGGCTCTGGCTCTAAGAGCCCATGCACGAGCAGAGCCATAAAAATATTTGGATGTAAATCATGCAACAAACATCATGTAAGTTTATGCTAAAGTGTCTTCTAAATTTAAAAACATGTCTTTTTGTTAACACGCAGAAGTGTTTCACCTTAATACGTCTGATTATAACTCTGCATTTAGAAGTATTTATTAAAAGTAAGAGTTTTTAAACATGCACTGAAAAACATTCCTGCCCATGCCCTGAAGACAATGCTATGAGTGAACTAAGAGGCAAGTCAGTTGTCTTGTGTACTATATATGTGCCCTATATTCTTACTATAGGTGGAGCAATATTATAGACTATTAAATAAAAAACAAGAGAGGTTTTTGTACAGGGTACATCCTGAACTCGCGTATTTGAAGGAGCTCTCAAAAGTAATAATATACATAAAGAGGACTAATTAAATAAAGTATTTACCTAGAATCACACAGTTTGGTCAAACAGGAAGTCAGGATTGATCACAGATTTTCAAGTTTTACACTGCAATTCTACCACTAGACAGGTATCTCTTTCTAATGTCAAAGGCCAATGCTTTGTTTTTATTTCTTGGAGGATGAAATTCGAGTGTGGGTGACTACCAGAATTCACACTTTATATTTGGCAGTTTTACAAAGCATGAACTGTACTGAAGGACATGACATAGCCCTCAAAAGAGACACAGACTACACTATTTTTTTGGGCACAGGAAGATTTACTGGGATTTGAACCTGATTCCCCATGTTGCAGCTATAGAGACTAGGCCACTTAACCTGGCACTTAAGGTTCCAAGAGGACCTCGACCTGAGACGGGGCATGGATTCTGGTTCCATCTTTCAGTGGCTTACCCACCTCCAGTAACTCCAAGGACTGTTCAGTCTGTTTAGGGTGGGGCCATGGCCCGATGCTTGGGTGGGCCACCCCCCACTCCCACTCCTTTTTTTCATTATTTTCCCTGGTCTCTAGTGTCTTTTTTGCTCCATGGGTGTGGAGGGAGAAAGAGTATTGGGGCCATTTGGCATTTGGAGGTGGGTGCATGGCACGATGCAGGACAGGCCACCTCCACCCCTTTATTTGTATTCTGGTGTCTGGTGCCTTTCTGCTCACTAGGGG
Source organism: Calotriton arnoldi (assembly GCA_963921515.1). Classification (NCBI taxonomy): domain Eukaryota; kingdom Metazoa; phylum Chordata; class Amphibia; order Caudata; family Salamandridae; genus Calotriton; species Calotriton arnoldi. The sequence goes on from CAWUFW010021120.1 coordinate 84,347, forward strand.
GTGACTAGGGTTAGAAGGACTTTTCCATTTTTAATTTGGAGTGTGCTTGCCCATGCCTTTGGGACTGCCCCGTGTCTAGCAGGTGGATACTTACTTGGAGATTGCAGTCCTTTGGCAATCCCCAAGTAGGGATTCACTAGGGGGAGGTGCTGGAAAGGGGACATTTTCAGAGGAGAACGAGAAATGCAATAAATAGGCGATATGCAATAAATGAGCCAGAGCTGGAACCACCATGAGGTCAACTATTATTAGCATTGACCCTGGGTATACATCATTTGGAGACCTGACTATAACAAACACAAAAGAGAGTGGACTTCACTTTAGGTATTGGCTGGAAGGACCTCAACTGTAGGTATCACTAATCTGGGAAGGTTGACAGTGTAAATTCATCTAATCAAAGGCTTTCATGTTCTCATATATCAGCTGAATTTTCTCTGTAAGACAGGGAGCCAATTTGTATATTTCTCAACCATTTAGTGCTCGAATGAGGTCAGTTGTTTAACAGGGTGATCCCATTCGTTTTTGGACTGTAATGCAGGTTTACAGAGAGGATGGCCTAATGGTAGTCTATGGAGGCATGTTACTTTTTAAGAGGGTGTATATTATTGACAGGTGGATGTTAGCTATCAGATGAGGGAGAGTTGACAGGCATAATTTGTCACAAAAAAACTTGTGATCAGGGCTTTAAGTGGGCCGGGTGCCTCCTGGCCTCAGACCTGGCAGTAATTTAAAACGTACATTGAAACGGGTCCCTATCGGGCCCCATATTCATCCCCTTAACTTTACTGGTAGACACTGGTGATTTCTGAACAATTTATTTTAAAAAAGTCACCGTCAGTGATTAAGTTGCTGTTTATATTTCACATGATTTACTTAATCTCGCACTCCACATGAATGTTAGCCATTTCCAGGATATTGTGTTTTTTTTTTTTTTTTCGTATAATATATTATTCTTGTATAGTGTATACTTTAAACCGAGTCACCTCAGGGTGTTTATAGCAGCCTATGATTGAGAACTCTGGGGTTGAGGCTGAAGGCACAACGAGTTTCTCACAGTGCCTGTCAGTGGGTGAAAAAGGTGTTCAGAATACATGGTCATCCAATCCTTGGCTTCTCTGCAAAGCACACAGTGACAACTATTAACAAAGACAATAGTCCTGACTGGTTTCTGGTGTACCTCAGTTGTTGTGTTATGTATCTGGATGCAATTCCACAAAGCTCAGAGAAACACCAAAATACTAGTAAGGGTGGCACAGAATGGGAATCACAGAAATGTAGTTTAAGCCACTTCTATAATTACATAGCCCACGCCCCCCAAGCACACACAGGGGCATATGTACAAGGACTTAACGCCGCCTTAGCGGCACATTTCCGATGGTTTTGCGGCGAGATTTTTATCGCCTTATGCACAAGCTGCCGCTAACCTCTGTTAGCGGCAGTTTTCCGGCAAAAACGTCCATTCTAAAGATCGCCACTTCTGTTAGCAATAATGACATGCAAGGGAGGCGTTCCCTGGGAAAAACAGCCGCTAACCCCACTTCGCGATATTTACAAGGGGATTCCTGAGCTTTGGAGGACCAAAAAAACTGCCGCTAACTGCAGTTAGAGGCAGTTTTTAAAGAACAGAAAATAGCTGGTCTTAAAAATGGAGATAACACTTGGGGCCTCTTTTCAGCAGGTTTTGGTGCTGGACAGCGCTGCAAGCAATGTTGCTGCGCTGCCCTGCAACAAAACTACAGGGCAGGAATGCGCACCATCAATAAGAGAGTGCGCATTCCTGGGCCTCAGTCATGAAAAGTGTTGCAGCACTGCGACAAGACAGCGTTGCGACACTTTTCACTACCCCCTTCTTTCGACACCATGGATGCGCTGTATTCACTGGACAGCGCTCCATGACGCAAGTAATGACAGATACGTCTGGAATCCTGACGTATCTGTCTGCGCTAAAGTCACGCATTGCTGCAGTCGTGTCACAACCATGACGCAACTCCAGCAATGCATGGGGCCAGCCTATCCCTGTGGCACTCCGTCACCCTTACGCCTGCCATCAGGTGTAGTGGTGGATCGTAGCATGCGATGCAGACCTCCCTACGTTGGTGCGCAGGAGCGCCTCTACCATTCACAGCTCCAAGGGGCTCAAGGCGGTCTTCTCACACAGGTCAGCAACGTGTCTCCTTGTGACCTGCCAGACTTCACCACCAGGTACGGGCGATCGCCGCGCCTCAATGTCTACCACCACGGCTCATCGACTCCACAGCTCCTCCGCATCCCACTCCAGGCTCCAGACGCAGGTCCAGCGAGGCATCCAGGATCCAGGCGCAGGTCCAGCAAGGCATCCAGGCTCCAGACGCAGGTCCAGCAAGGCATCCAGGCTCCAGGCGCAGGTCCTGCGAGGCATCCAGGCTCTCATCCTGGATGTTGCGTGGCTTGTTGATGTGTGCTGCACTTGGCCCTGGCTGCTCCATTCTGCATTTCATTGTTTTTTTTGCCTATTTTCTATTGGAGGTCGACTGTTAGGCTATTTTTTCCAATATAGGTAAAAAAAACTCACGTTGGGCTGACTAACGTGCGTTTTTTTGCCGCTAATGGGCCTTTAGTTGGTTTTCGCCCGCTAACGCCGGAATTCCTATCGCCATCACGCTAATATTAGCAGCAGTTTTCGCCGCCTACCCCTGAAGCTATCGCCATGTAGCGACGGCTTGTAAATACGTCGCTAACATGGCGATAGTGTTCAGCGGTACACGGCGGTAAGAAAACTGCCGCTAACTAACATTAGCGATAGTTTTCGCCAGTCCTTGTACATATGGCCCACAGTTTTTTCATCCCACTTAAAGCCCTGCCTAAGGGCCAGAGCAGACAACTTTGGAGTAGGGTAACCAGGTTCGAGTGTCGGCGCCGGCTCAACATCCTGTGATTCTGGGCAAATCTCCCCGTGCCTACCAAAAAAATTAATATCTAAATAATTTTTTTTTTTTTTTTTTTAAATGTCCTTGTGTAATGTAACTGGTGCTCAAGTAAAGGGCTCCTATACCTTCGGGTCGAGTTTGTGCTATATAAAACTGCAAAAAAAAGAGATAAGGATGCAAGTGCAGCTGGGGTTTAACGGCCCTTACAAGCCCGAGCTAAACAGGAGTCGAGGAATGCCTTGTTTCATATGAGGATATGGTGTAAAGGTCAGAGCTGTCGACTTTGGTACTGGGGAACCAGGTTTGAGTCTCGGCGTCGTCTCAACATCATGTGATTCTACGCAAATCACTTAATCTCCCTGTGCCTACCAAAAAATGAATGAATCCTTTATTTTTTTTAGCTTTATATAGCGCAAACTCGATCCGAAGGTATTGGAGCGCTTTACATGAGCATCAGTTACATTACACATTATTTTTTTTTATTTTTGGTAGGCACGGAGAGATTAAGTGATTTGCCCAGAATCACAGGAGGTTGAGCGGACGCCGAGACTAGAACCTGGTTCTCCAGCTCCTAAATCGGCAGCTCTGGCTGTTGTAAAAGATACGCACTGAATGATTTGAAGTAAATCCTTTAATGGTTTGAGGAGCAAGTAACAGCACATCCAACAGCTCCAGTAAACTCCAACAACTGCCACAGTATTAAGCATAAACATTCTACATGACATATACTACATTCTGCTACATGTATTCTAATGTCTACATCATAGCATTCTTATAAGCAAAAGCAAGGACATAACGCATCCCCTTTTCTTCGAAAAGAAAAAGAGGAATAAAATAAAACAAGAAATTACAGGAAAAATAATAAACCCAAAATAAATAAATGGACATAACAAAATACAAGAAAAGTATATACTACATGTTTTTAACAATATAGGGGCCGATTCCGATTCGGGCCGGAAATCTCTCCGACCGAGCCGGACCCGGGGAGATTTCCGACCGAATCGGACTCTGGCAGTCTGACCGAACGAGTACGATGCGCACGCATGCACCCGGACTCGATTCGGTCGGACTCCCATTGAAGTCAATGGGAGCCGGTCGTACAACGCGTACGCGGGCTCCCATTGTCTCAATGGGTGCAAGGCGAACAAGGGCGCCCCCTACAGCGGGTACGCGTCGAAGCGCATCGTGCCGTACATGCACAGGTAGGGGGGACCCATGGGTCTCCCCTGTGTGCGACTCGCGCGGCCACGCGTACAGGGGGGTCCAACGCGGACCCCCAAAGTCCGGCTCCAACAGCTCTTTCGAGCCGGACGGCGCGAGTCGGTCGGACTGCTCGCGGGGCGCCTCGTACTTACCCGGCCGGGGAACGTCTCCATTGCGCGGTGCGAGTTGTGTCCGTGCGAGTCGGTCGGAGCGTGTTGAAGCCGCGTACGAGTCGGTCGGCGATTTCGCGGGCGCTTGCATCGTACTCACTCGGCCGGACCCGCGTACGATTCGGTCGGGAAACAGGGCTCCGAATCGGATCCGGTAAAGCCGAATCCGATTCGGAGCCCTACCGGCCGAGATCGGAATCGGCCCCATAATCTTTCAACCACGACGGAGCCATCCTCTTTCTTTTCGAATGATGAGAATCAATCTCACTATCAACATTGGCAGAAAATTCTAATGAGTCATTAGAATCAACAACTTCTTCAGTAGAAGCAGAAGGAGTAACCACTTCAGACCCGCCAGTACGTTCCTTTGAACTAGAATCAGTGAAAGAATTATCCAATCTTTCACTAATTCCCTCATTGAGCTCATCCATTATCCAATCATAATTAACAGTCCTCCCAGAAATAGGTGCCTTACTTTTAGCAACTCTGTTTAAATTCCAAACTTTTCCACTCTTCACCCTTATAGCATTGACGAGAATCTCTACAACTTCTTCCGGGTCGAAGTATTGGCTCTCCCCTTTAGGAGTCCAACCCGGTTTTTTGATTTGTACCCACTCACCAATCTTAATTTGCGGATTTCTAACACCATGTTTGGCATCATAATACTCCTTACTCTTGATGTGCACCAATTCCATGCGATCACATACCTCCTTAGCAGACCAAAATTGAGTGCTGGGCGGAAAAAGCCAAGTTGGGTTAAACTTTGATCTTGGTTTCCTTCCCCTCATTAAGACGAAAGGAGAAAAAACAGTGGTATCATTACAAGTGACACGATAAGCCCAAACGGTCTTACCAACTTGAGTGAACCAGTCTTGGTTAGTCTTAAGTGCCAATTGAATGGTACCTTTGAGGACCCTGTTAAATCTCTCCACCATTCCATTCCCACTTGGATTGTAAAGAGACGTAGTTTTATGTGTAATGTCTAATTTCTTGAAGTAAGCTTTGGCTTTAAGAGACAAAAATTGTACGCCATTGTCACTTAGAATAGTCGAAGGAATACCTTCATTAACGAAAACTTCATCTAAAAATCCCAGAACAGCATCGGTGTCAGCATTTTCCACAACTTTAACTGCTGGCCATCTAGGGAATAAATCAATTAAGATAACAGATAGCTATGAGATTCACTGATGGGACCCATAATGTCAACTGCCACGGTGTCCCAAGGATTCTTAGGCAATAAGCAATCACTCACAGGTGGACGAAAAGTCCGTAAAGATTTGTCAGAAGTGGAACAAGAAATGCAATTCCTTACATTTTTCTCAACCTGTGCATCCACACCTGGCCACCAGAAAAGTCTTTTGACAACTGATTTAGTTCTAACAATGCCCGAGTGGCCTTCATGACACAAATCTATAATCCATTTTCGCAAATTCTCTGGGGGAACTACTCTTTCACCCCTCAACAGAGTACCATCCACTACAGTTAACTCTGACCTGACTTCCCAAAAAGGCCTAATAGAAGAATTCAAAAGTTCTTTCTTGGGCCAGTCATGCAAAATGTGCGATATTACCGATTGAAGGATAGGATCGTTTGTATATTCATTAATCCACTCTTCTTTACCAATGGCTGAGAACCCATGATCATGAATGAGAGCCACTTGTAATTCGTTCCAATCTCCATCCTCACACTTTTCAAGCATAACAGGCATCCTAGAGAGAAGATCTGCAACTACATTGTTTTTACCAGGCACAAAAGTAATTTTGTAAACGAAATTCTGCATGCGCATAGAAATTCTAGCTAGCCTAGCTGAGGCTGTAATGGCGCCCTCTGTGGTAAGGATTTTGACCAAAGGTTTATGATCACAACGGAGAGTGCACGATTTACCCCAAATGAAAGATTTAAAGTGTTCCAATGCCCATGCACAAGATAAAGCCTCCCTTTCAATAATGGGGTATTTCTCCACACAAGGAGATAGAGATCTTGACGCATAAGCAATAATATACTCCTTCCCATGACTGTCCACCTATGACAACACTGCGCCTAATCCCTTGTTACTGGCGTCAGTTGTGATCACACTGTTTAAGGCAGGGTCAAAACTACAAAGTGCAGTGGCATTAGCAATGGCTAGCTTGATAACCTTAAAATCATTATCGCATGCGGGAGACCAGACAAAAGTGCAATTCTTTTTGAGTAACTGGCGAATATTTAAAAAAAATTCAGCAAAGTTAGGTACATACTTTGAACAGAATTCAGCCATTCCTAAAAATGACCGAACATCATCTTTGCAAGTAGGGACAGAGGCTTCTGAAATGGCAGACACAAGATTAGGTTTAGGTTTGACACCGAACTCATCAATAACGTTTCCCAAATAAGTGACACTTTTTTGTGCAAATTTACATTTGGAATGCTCCACAGTAAGCCCCTTGTTTTCCAAAATACTTAAAACTTTCCTCAGTCTTAAAGCATGTTCCTCCTCATCAGCACCAAAAACAAGAATGTCATCTTGAAAGAAGGTGACACCATGCTCCTTGCTGAAAAGTTGGAACATTAAACATTGAAACACAGCTGCCGCCGAGGCTAGCCCGAACGGCATGCGTTTAAACTGGAAACACCCGAATGGGGTGATGAAAGAAGTGAGCGTCATAGATTCAGGTGACAAAGAAATCTGATGATAAGCGGATGAAAGGTCCACTGTAGAAAACCATTTCGCATTCTTTAAACAAGTTACCATCTCGTTAATTTTCGGTAAAGGAAACTTATCCACTACTATATTATTATTTAAATGTCTCAAATCAATACAGAGCCTCATTTTCCCATTACTACGTCTGGCCACTACAATGGGAGAAACCCAATCTGACGCTTCAATAGGCTCAATAGTATGCGCTGCAACCAATTTATCCAGTTCTTTTGATACTTCATCTCTTACAAGTATAGGAATGTTTCGACATTTGTGAACTTTGGGCATGGCATCATGTTTAAGTATAATTTTATGTTCAAACCCTTGAAGATTTCCCAATACCTTGCAGAAGACTTTAGGAAATTGTTTGAGGATATTAGCACTTATGGTACTCCCCTCATCTACCACCAAAACCTGCTCCTTGCTGTTGGGGTCAAGAATGATGTGTAATTGTTTTTGATCGAACCACCCCAACACCGGTGGACCAGTTCTGGCAATGTACAATTTACCTCTGCTTTCACGCCCTTTGAATTTGAAGGAAAACCAGCGATATCCAAGAGGATCAATTTTCTCTCTGCCGTAGCCTTCAGGATGAATATCAGGAGCTAATAACTGTCTACCTACTTTTTGAACAAAGGAATTTTCCCAAATCTCCTCATTAATAATAGTATATGGAGAGCCAGAGTCAGCGAAGATTTTTATCTCCACTCCCCAATCTCCATTTGACAAATAGGTTTGTTCTTACACGCCTCATCACAAATGTTGAGAACCAAATTGCTGTGGACATTCATAACTAAACTGTTAATCTCACCAGTATTATCGTCATTCTCCTCAACCCCCATAAGTTCCCCTTCAGTTCCATCAGTACTGTTAACAAACCTAACATTTGTCCTTTTTCTCTTACAAACTTTAGCAAAATGGCCTTTGATGCCACAATTGCTACATTTATATCTGATGGCAGGGCAATTTTTGCTATTGGCGAAATGCTCAAAACTACCACATCTATAGCATTTGGTTTGAAATTTTGCACTAGTATTATCCTTATGAGTAGTTATAGGTTTCTTTTTTTCCGTATGAACATCAACTTTGCTTACTACTTCACTAACGTTGTGATCTTGTTTGAGAACGTTAGCACACCTGCTAGAGATTTCCGCTTTACGTACAATAGCCAGGATATCATCTAAAGGTGCATCCCCATTAACCCAAAGTCTATCTTGAATTACAGGGTTGGAAGTATGCATTACCAGCTGGTCTCTTATTAATTCGTCCTGAATGACACCAAATTTACAATCCAATGCTAATCTTTTTAGATCAGAGACATATTGGTCTACAGTTTCAGTTTTGTTCTGCTTCCTGGAAAAAAATGTGTATCTAGTTATACCAATACAAACTGTGGGTGTAAAGTAATTATCAAGATGAATAAGGGCTAAAGCATACACATTTAAATCACCAGGAATATTACTTTTTGTCATTTCATTAAATACTTTTAACCCCATAGGCCCCAAGGAATGTAAAAGCAGTCTTTTTTTCTGAGCTGCGGACATTTTGCCAGCTTCATCCAAAGCATCTATGTAATTCGTAAAATAAGCCTTCCATTCCAGCCATTTCAAAGTAGGTTCAATACCAGAGGTCCAGAATGCCTGAGGAGGATTAATGTTGTAGCTTTGCTGGCTCATGGTATGTGGGCTTAATCAGTGTCCACACTTCACCCAAAGGACTAGTTCACTGTTTGTCTTCACCACAAGAAAGTGTTTGTAAAACTTACAAGGTAAGGGTGAATCTTCACCAAAGAAAATTGCTTGAATGACTTCAAAAGTAAAGGTGAAAGAAACCTTACCCAAATAATAGTAAGAAAAGTTTTGACCGAAGGCATGCTTGTAGAGGCGTAATTATACTTTTAAACTGCCTCGTTTGTCGATAAACTCCGATTTCCGATGCTCCGATGTAAATTGGAGAACAAAGATGGCCGCTGCGTGAGGTCATGCTACGTGACCCCGCGTTGAACGTGATGATGCTGACGCTCTTGAAGGAGAAGGAAGACGTCACACAGAAGCTGGACAGGAACGCGAGAACACCGCTCCAAGCAACCGCGTCGCTTGGTAACACCGTTGAACTTGAAACGTTCCGATGTACAACGGTAAGCGAAATATTGTACAAAAAGAGGCTAAAATAGTGGAAATAAAGTTCAGCTCACCACCAGCTCGTGTAGTCCTTCGTACAGTACTCCTTCTCTAAGCGCGCATAAAACTCTGTTCATACAGCTGGATCCAATTTCCACGGAAAATGTGAAAAATTTAAAGAAATCTTCCAGTAGAAGGAAAATCACGCGTAGGTTCGTCCGCTCCTCAACACCTCGTCGTCAGTGTTGTAAAAGATACGCACTGAATGATTTGAAGTAAATCCTTTAATGGGTTGAGGAGCAAGTAACAGCACATCCAACAGTATTAAGCATAAACATTCTACATGACATATACTACATTCTGCTACATGTATTCTAATGTCTACATCATAGCATTCTTATAAGCAAAAGCAAGGACATAACACTGGCTGTTAACTGGCGCTCATGTAAAACGCTCCAATATCTTCCGGGGCGAGTTCGCACTATATAAAACTACAAAAAAAAAAAGAAAAACTACATTTGGTTATTATAGAACACCACCCTAGATCATAGCTGCCAAGGTTTCAGATTGCTTATGTGTGACATTTTCATTATTTCAATGTAATTATGAGTGACATTCAATGTTTATGAGTGACACTTTCTCGCGAGCAAAATCAAAGCTATGAAGACGAGGGAAACATATAAATATCAGAAATTACAACTACTTGAGCAATGAGAAACTATAGGATCATCTTAAAATGGCTTCAAAAAAGCACCAGGAATGGAAGGGAACTGTGAGACGGACTGACCCAAACAGGATGTGAGAGGCCCCAGTGTGCATGATCTCATTTGCCTGTTAATAAATTATCACAATTAGTCAGTCTTGGTTTCAATCTCCAGCTGCCTGGTGTTCTGGAGGGCACTAGAATATTCTGTACATTGAAGCCTCAACTTTCGAAGAAAAGCTCATGAGTGTCCTGATTAAATGCACCCCCAGCAGCGCTGACTGAATGCACCCCCAGCAGTGTCAGCATCTAGTGCTCTGCTGTCAGCACGAGACTGTGCCTGCTGCGCCGATCACATGAGCTAAGCACTTGACTTCACGCCTCCCGCTGGTTTGCATCAACAACCTAGTGGCCTGTTCTACTGTCTCGTGAATGCTGAAGTGCGTACATGGACAGACTTGGAAGTACTGCAGCAATTACAAGACAATAGAACAGGCCACAAGGTTGTTGATACAAACCAGACGTGAACTGCTTGGCTCATGCGTTCACACTATAGATAAACTAATATCATTACATCTAAGATTATTGAGGCTCTCACCTGACCTTGATGGACCGAGTCTTCCGGGCTCAGGTTCCTGTGCCAGCTATTCCACATGGATGTGGTAGGCATCCTGCTCTGAGCACACCCCTTTGAAGGGTGGTTGAGACTCTGGCAGCGTAGCTGCTGGCCCTTTGTATTTCACCAGCGCTGTGCGTGTGTGTCCTGAAAACCGTTAGTTTTATTTCCTTTGCAGCATGATAGCAGCACTGGCTGAGGCGGGTTCAAGGGCAGGCAGCCCTCGGTCTCCAGAGTGACCGAGAGACCCACAGCCATGACGAGGAGCCTCCAAGCAGCCTTGTCCCGGGTGAGACACAGCAGGGCATGAGAGGCACAGGCGGCGGTGCGAGCAGTGGGGGCTTCAATTGCTAAAACGAAAGTTACACACATAACTTCCGCCCGCTCGCACCGCCTATTTAATGTCTTAATTTTCTGTCTCGGGCGGGAAATGTACAATGTTTCAAACGCTGCCGTGGTGCTGCTGCCCCAGTGAGAGCTCAGCTGAGCCAACCTGGCTGGCCGGCGCGACCGGAACCGCCTCCTGGCTGATGATAAGATGTACATTATAATTAAAGTAGCTGCACTGCACTGAGTGACAAGTTACAAATTAATCACTCTGGTCGTCTCGGCTCCCCGCCGGTCTCTCTGGCAACGTGAACGCGGCACCAGGGGTTTTATTGCGGCGCTGTGCACCGCAGACAGTCTGGTCAGCAGTGCACCCGGCGAGGACTCGTCGACTCAGATCGAGTCCCCCGCCGCTTCTGCCTCTGACTTCCAACTTCCTCCGGACGCGACGGAACTAGTACGGTCATATCCGGATTATAATCTTAACTATTTATGAACTTACTTACTGAGCCCAGCAAGCAGCTGCTGGCAGCACATCTCGGAGCAGCAGAGCATGTTGTGCACAGGTGCACAACAGGCGCTGCCGGTGGCGCGCGCTGGCCTGTGGCATAAATGCGTGACAATGCATTTCAGTGCGGTGATGCGGAACACCACACTGAAATGCGTGAGCGTCACACCTGTTGCGTGATACTTGGCAGGCATGCTAGATTGCCTTATGTGCGAAGCAAGACTCCTGGGTGTATCGGACGCTGAGGGGCAGCCAACCCTCACCACCTGGGCATGCCTGCCAAGTATCACTAGATGCTGACACTGCTGGGGGTGCATTCAGTCAGCGCTGCTGGGGGTGCATTTAATCAGGACACTCATGAGCTTTTCTTCGAAAGTTGAGGCTTCAATGTGCAGAATATTCTAGTGCCCTCCAGAACACCAGGCAGCTGCAGATTGAAACCAAGACTGACTAATTGTGATAATTTATTAACAGGCAAATGAGATCATGCGCACTGGGGCCTCTCACATCCTGTTTCGGTCAGTCCGTCTCACAGTTCCCTTCCATTCCTGGTGCTTTTTTGAAGCCGTTTTAAGATGATCCTATAGTTTCTCATTGCTCAAGTAGTTGTAATTTCTGATATTTATATGTTTCCCTCGTCTTCATAGCTTTGATTTTGCTCGCGAGAAAGTGTCACTCATAAACATTGAATGTCACTCATAATTACATTGAAATTATGAAAATGTCACACATAAGCAATCTGAAACCTTGGCAGCTATGCCTGGGAAGAAGTGTGCACCGCCCCTGTGGAGAAGTGGGTGCACCGTCCTGTAACTGTACGAGCGCGGTGCTGAAGAGGCTGCACATCAAACTGCCTTGCCCCGTGTCAGCATAACTACAAGACAACAGTGCAACCTAATACAAGGCGGCTGCGTAGACGGGTAGAGTTAAGCATTTTGAGGGAACCACAGCACACGATGGCACACCATACAGTCCGGGTGCCTCTCGTCATCGGCAAGCTCCTCACGCGAGCAGCAGTCCACAGGAAACGACGCGCTGGTGACGCATGCACAGGCCGGGTGGCTCTCGTTGGCGACTCAGCGACAGCGGTCTCCCAGGTGCCTGTGCCGCGGATGCCGCTCACTGAAAGGGACAGGTAAGAGTTGGGAGTCCGTCACAGAAGGGAGGCAGCGGGTGCCAGCGGCACCGTTGTCTGGAGGCAGGTTCCTGGTCGTCTCGGCGGGTCCCACCAACCACTGACAGGCAACATGAGTCCGCGGTACCGTTCTCTCTCCCTCCCACCCCACAGCAGGCCCCGTCGGACAGCGGCTGGGGTGTTTGCCGAAGTGTTCGCACCTGCTGTACTTATAGGGGCAGTTACCTGCTCGGAGCTGCACAGGTGTGAGACTGCCGCCGGCATCCCTGCTGGCTGCGCCGGCTCCATAACCCACACGCTGCCAGTGACTTGTCACTATGTGTTTTGTGTGCTTTACCATTGTATACACGCGTTACTATTCTGAGCACGATACACCCACCGCCCTCCTCGTTATCAGCAATCTACACTGTGATGGGCAGTGTTTCAGTCAGCCAGATTAAAGGAACAGTTTCAATGAAAGGTGCGTGAGAATAGTCAGTCTCCCTGTGATGGATATTTGTGTTAGTCTCACGCTGGATGCGTGACCTTAGAGGTTACTGGGTTGGGTCACGACCTGCCTCGCGTGAATATCCCAGTGTCCGGGAAGGGCATGCTCGTTTAAGGGGACCATGTGGCCAGCGGCTGTACTCTCAATGATGGGGGCTTGGGGATTGTATGTGGGAGGGATGGAGCAATGACTATCCTACCAGAGGTGTACTTGGCTGTGGCGGGTTACCTCCCAGGTGTCTGCTCTGCTGATGTCTTTTATTTCTGGTATAGCGCTGGTAACTTAAGCTCATGACCTTGCATTAACTTTAGTATTTGGTCAGTATGGCTTGCATTGTTATATTGGTACTTGTCTGTAGTGCTTGGTATGCGTATGCTTCTTGGTCTCGTGAACGCCTGTAGCTGTCTTCAGGGCTCTATCATTCCATGGCCTTCGAGATTCCAATTGTCAGTTGCTGGCAGTTGGAGACTGAATGGCGTGGAGGTGGCTGCTGCTGGGAGCTCTGTTTAACTGGTTGGTATGGGGCAATTTCCTTCTCCGATGATGCAATCAAATACCAGGCAACGAAGTTGAGCAACCTGTTTTTTAAGTTCAGAAAAGTAAGCTTAAAAAACAGTTTGAGCTTATACGAGGGGCAGCCTTTACTGTCATCTCGGGAAGATCTAGTGATGCTGTGGTAAAGCAGAGACAGTCTAGACTTGCAAAAGCAGTGTGCATGCGATCTTTGTTGTTGCTCAGAGCAAACGAAACATTTTTCAAGGTTGAACAATACAGGATGACTTTTAAATATACTCTTAGTTTATAGTTTTTTTAGATGGATAGTATAAAAAGAAAAGCATAACAATTACATTCAGGTTCTATGCACTTAACAACCAAAACAACAATACTCAAATTTTCCTTCATGACAAAAGTATGAGAAAATATTGAATGGGAAACACAGAGGTAGTAGTAGACTGGCTTAGGGCAAAAATGCAGGATGTGCTAGAACAAATTATCAGGTTGGCCAGCAAATGCCTTTTGCCCCGAGAAGTCTTGATCTACTGCAAAACCTTGTAGATTTCAGCATTTTCTGCGGAGTGGCCTGCAGTGGTGTCGGAAATATGCACCTCACCCTTTTGTGCTGAACATGGGAGTCGCTTGAATGGTAAAGACAGCCCAGGGATAACTGAGCCTGAGTGTCTGTACTCAAGCTGAGAGGACAACTGAGCATGCACTAAACACCTCTGAACATTAAAGAATATTACAAAGATGGGATCAGGCGGCCAATATGTCAAATGGAGGAGGTTAGTCGAGTCATAGGGATGGTATATGGGGTGGGGGGCGTTGCATGGTTCGGGGCAGTTGTAAGTTTATTGTACAGGACACTGACTACTAAGTAATGTTGCGGTCATTGATGTGCTAATTTAATATGTCTAATGTTGTTCTATGTAAAATCAAAAAATAAAAAAAACATGGGGGGTCTCTTGATAACAGTAGGTGAGAAGGTTGGTAGATGGTCTCCTTGAACTGGCTTTCCACTATCCATACTCATTACGGTCATCCGCATCCTTTCCTTATGATGGTACTGAGTTCATTTGCAAGGAGTTTAGACTTCTTTCTTTAGGAGTATGTATGATATGCTTTAAGTGGAGCTGGGGGTCATCTGTAATTCACGCACACTTCACTCTGATGATACAGTCAATTTTTAAATCCCGCGAGGAGAGAGGAAGAGATTAACAGGCAAGCGAAAAGTGATGAAAATGCAAGGGAAAATATGACATGCATAATGAATAACCCAATAATTCAAGGCAGCGCCAAGGACATCAGTAGGTCTTGGAAGGTTCCCAAAACAAACCCTGGGGTTTAACTAAAATACAGCAGTACCTGCTCTTCTTCTAAAACTAACATTCTTGGAGCTCGAGCAAAGGGAGAATATCATAGGACGTACCTAAGAAGACTATCAAAATCAAATGCAGTATCTTGGATGTTAATAATGTAGCAGTCCTGGCCAACTTCCAGTGTCCAAGTCCAAAAAAACGTTATTCGCTACATTTCTATAGCATAAAAGCACGAACAAGTAAAACAGCAGATTCATTCATTAACGTTTCAAGACAATATGTGGGCCCAACACACCCCTCCCTATAAAGTTAAAAGGGCAATAAAACATAACATTGATTACAATAAAAACTTAATAAAAAGCGATACATTAAAAACAACCCAACATACAGTAGATCCTATATCCCCAATGAATGATAGCTTCGGCCAAAGTCTATTAGCATATTGCACATTTCCATATTTTTAAAATCGGCCAGATAAAAAGTGCCATTGAATATCATATCAAGGGACAATGCAATAGTTGCAAAAACAACAAAGCAGGTCTAAATTGTCTGAACCTAAACACCTTAAAAAGAGACACCATAAGTTATTTTCCGGGGACAGCATAAAAAGGGCAAAACAACACAATATGTAGATTGTTCTGAGTGGAGACACCATCACAAGGACAGGGAGCCAGTTCTGTTAAGGAATGACAATTAGCTGGGTAACCCACCATGAGGGGTAAATAATTAAAACGAAGCCTGGTTAGGACAAAGCTATGTGGATAATTCTGAATCAGGAATAAGTAGGGTTGGAGGCCTTCTTGAATGTAAACCAGATTATAAGTAATCACTGATGCTTTATGTTTATCTGCTGCCATTCTTTTCGCCGCGGCGTTATCCAGAAAAAATTGTTTTAGCTTACTTTTATTGATGCTTAGATATGAGTCTGGTGAAATAAATTAATCTGGGAGACCAACCTCATCACAGTTCGACTTTACATACGCAAAACTCATACATTACATGCAGAGCTGCATGCATTTTTAAACAGACTTTTACCACAAGTTTGTTCAATAGCACACCCTCCCAAGTCCAAATAGAATGCCAGAGTAAAAGTGGTGCTAGTTTTATTCTGTTAGTAATTTAAGGGGCGCCCAATTCATCATGACAAATGACATTAGAGCAGCTTCGGTGGACTGCTAATAAACTTTTCAGAAAAGCATTTTCAACTTGTTGAAACCCTTGCGCATCAATCATGGCTCATATTCCAGCCCCATAACTTCCAGTGTATTTTAGTTTTGGTTAGCTTGCCAGTTGTATGCTGGTTGTTAAAGACTAGGGTTAACACCCCGTTTTCTAGTAATTTGAGCTTTCATCTTGCCTCAGGTCTCCCAGGCTTTTCACACATAAGCAGTTATCAGGGCAAGCTGCGTTTCAGAAGATTAAAGCCACTTTATTTACAACCTTTTGCACTACGAATCGGCATGTTCCAATTTCATGTTACGGTGGATCAAAGAAGTATATTTAACATCTTCATGTTTGCACCAATGCATATGCATAGATGATCTGACTGGCAAACTTCTTAATTTTATGTTTGTTTCTTTGCTCTGTAGCTGTCCAACATTCCTTCATATTGCACGTTGCAGACAACTGAAGTAACCTCTTTCACAATACCTCTCAACTTAACACATGGTTACATTTGTGCTAAGGTTCCTCTTACCGGAGTGTTGCTGTTCTGTTGAACTTATTCCAGTCTACCAATCAAAACACGCTTGGGGAAGCAAAGGCCAGTTTTGGACCGCACCCATTTCCATTCTCTACAAACCTTTCCTGATAGTTTGACCCAGTCAGCTTCCAAACTTGTATTACATTGTGATGCACTCACTCCGGTACATTTCAAATGCTTTCAGGTAGCAGAGCATCTATTTAATCCTCGTTTGCAGCGACAGCTGATCTGCGTGGCTTCTTCCTTTTGCTATGGGGCATCCCGTCTGGTGATTGTCCAGACTAAGTTACAGTCCTCTCCTTTCTAGCCATTGAACACCAATAAGTTCAGGTTGACTCTTCCAACCTCCCCATTAAGTATGGTGTTCTGTAAGAGTCTGTGCTTGTAACAATGATATTTGATCCTACATGTAGCGTAAAGGAGTAGAAAGGTCTGAACAGCATGTCACCCTCCACAATTAAGTTAATGCCTCAAGCGTACCTGGGTCTCATTGGAAACAGACAGCTGCACCAGTGACACTGCTTGGATGTCACTCAAAGACAAATTACATAGACTATCTTAAATTAAATCCTACTGAGAATGTCATCTCAGTGGGGGTAAGCTTTAAAACCAGATACAAAAATGGCTGGATCCCATGCAGGGTTTTGCACTTTTTCATTGTTGCACTTGAAGATATGCAAATTATTAAACAAATGAACAAAAACAAGAAAAGAAAAAAAACGTGCAAACTGAGACCTTGCATGTCTCCAACATCACCATAATAAACGTTTCTACACACTTTTGCCAGAGTTACTAAGTCCCTGAGCTTGTACAAGAGTCCATACTTCTTAAAGGCGTACATACAAGAGAGAAAAATCGAGACTGCTTGACACTAAATCATTTTCCTATGCAGGGTCAAACCTTTTTTCCTAGTCCACACATCGTGTTCCAAGGTACAGACTTTGTTCTCATCACACATTAACGGAGAAAACACTGATCACCAGTCTTCTGGACTCAAGTGTGAAAAGCAGCGAGTCTCCTGAGATCCCCAATGCTGCCCGGCGCAAGGTCACCTTTAATCCACTTTGGATTCACTATCTAAAATAACGAGGCAGGCGCTGGAAGCTGGAAGGCAAGAAAAAGGTTTATTACTCTTAGAGGAGACCACGTCAACTGCTGACACCAGTCTTCAGGGAGGTGTTCTACTGGCAATGCTTTTGGCTCTTCCTTTTATACAGGTTTTACACAATGTATTTGTTTCATTTATCATGGTTACAAGCTTGGAGTCTCCGCCCCGGGCAGGTTGTCACACAAGCCCGACATTGTTTCATCAGCATGGTTACACAAGCCCAACATTGTTTCATCAACATGGTTACACAAGCCCAACATTAACTCTCCTCCCGCCCAGGTCAAAAACAGACAATTTAATTGCAGCTGGACCTTGCTTCAGGGTCTAAACACAAGTGAGACCGGCCAGATCTAAGAGTCCGTTCTGTTGATAAAAACAGGTCCCATTGTTGGCAAAAACAAGTCTTGCTGTGTGCAGTGCAATAAACCATGCTTGCAAGAGTCTGTTTGGTATTTGTAACCTGTTTGTGCAGGGATGAGAGGAAAGACGAGTTTGAGGCAGCAGGTGATGTTGATGTTTGTCGTGGAAATAGTTTATAGCCCCCAGCACACATATCAGGTTTGGTCAGAGAGTCAGAAGGCTGCTAGAGGACAGGGTGAAATGAAGGTGACCAACAGAGTACAAAATGGCTGTGGTCAATCAGAATGACTGTAGTTTATGTGCACGTAGGAACTTTCATCAGACAAGATGGCGCAGAATGTTCATGATTGTCGTTTTGTTCTTAACAGTCGCCCCTTTGAACATAACTAGCCATCTTGTCAGTCTATTTCGATCTCCATAATGTCCTGTATTTCTTGTTCATACATTACTCTCATTTTTGTTAACTGAGTGTCCATATTCTTAGGGCGCAAGGCACTTATGCAAAGAGAACACAAAGGTGGTATACAGTGTACACCCAAACAGCAACCACATATTGCCAATACTGGGACCAAGAGAAACATTGATATTTTCCAACCCCAGTCCTTCAAGATGCCCCAAAGCCAACTTCCAATTGTCCAAGTCTCTGATCCTTGATGAATTTCTGAAGACAGTCTGTGGAGATGTTCGATTGCTTCATAGACAGAGGGTGAATTATCAGGGATGTATATGCAGCAACTGGCACCAATGATGCGACATGCTCCTCCACGATCCGCTAGTACCACGTCCAGGACCATGCGGTTTTGTAGGGCCACCAGACGGACCGCTTGAAGCTCGGCAGTGTTGTTGGTGAGGATGCCAGCTGTGACGTTCAGGGCAGTTTCTACCACTTGAGACAGATGTCTGATGGCTCGGCTGTTTGCCATCGGACCCCATAGCGGGACGAGCCCTTTTGCTGCGTCAATGAACTGTGATGCGGCAGAGTCTGCTTGATCAGTGTCTTTAGAACGCTTTTCTCGATGATGCTCTGCAGGGGCTGTGTAGGTCGGTGGCAAAACAAAAGCGATGTAGCACGTGCCCCCCCAGTTTCTTGGGAGCCAGGTGTAGGCTTTGGTTCCACAGACAAAGTACATATTGGGTGATGCAACAAATGCTGGAGGGTTGGCAGTGTTCAAAGTCCTTACAATGTTACAAGTGCTGTGACCCACATTCTTAGTCCCACGGCCTTCAATGCATACAAGGCCAGAGACGTTCACCACAGATAGGGCCACAGTCAGTGTTGCAGCAGTTCTTTTCTTCAGGTAGGAAAATGTGGCTCTGACAGGATTATTGAACACTTGTATTTCCACTCGTTCTTTGGAGGGGACATTCATTGGGAATGTCGTATTGGAGGTGTGAGGGCAAAGGGAGCTGCTGTTCTTCCTGTTTGGTTTAGCCAGAACTCGTTGTAGAACTGAGCGATTGTCCCATCGGAAGTGGCATTGTCTTTGTAACTTTCTTGTAGGAGCATCATCCAGGCAAGGCAAGATCCATGAACAGAAAAGGGTGAAGGGATGAAAGGGATGGAATGTTCAGTGGCATGTGGTAGCAGCCCACAGACCCAACAGTTAGTGGCATTGGTGGCAAGATTGTGCTGGTGCAGCATCTGTACGAAAGAATTATTCCAGAATTCTTTGCGTCGTTCTCGGAGATGTGGCGGTAGTGATACCAGGTAGTGTTCTTTCTTTGTGATTGGTTGCATGGTTGGTGACAATGTTCTGTATGCAGGTGCATTCTCTTCAATGATCCAGAGTGTGACCATTAGTAGGAGGCAGGTGAGAAATGCAGCTACAAGTGCAATTGTCTTTGTACTGTGCAGTTCAAAAGTCTTGGTGTCTTTGCGGTGGCTTTGCAGGTGTTCCGTTTCTTCCATCATCTTCGAGTAGCTCACCAACTGTTAGGACCACAGACTTTTGTCTGGTGTTTTTCCTGGTAGCGTTGTTTGGCTGTGCTACCGATCTGAGACTCTGACTCAGTTAGTGGCCTGGTTGTTGGAGCTCCCCTTTTTGTCGATCTTAGGTTGTACCCTTCCTTGGATGGCACCGTGGGGTCGGGAAATTCAGACAGTTGGAGGGTGTCTTCTTGTGGGTAGCAACTCAGAGCTGGTCGGTCTTTTGCGAGTACTTCCTCTTGCACCTCCACCTCTTCACAGGTTGCCAGCGTTGGAGGGACTTTCTTGCAGTGGTGGGCGTGCAGCCAATTTCTTTTTCCTTCCACTCGGAGGGCAGTTCGAGTGGTGATCAAGACTTGCCAGGGGCCCGTCCACCTGGGCTCCAGATTCTTCGTTCTTTGGAAGTTGCGAACTAGGATGAAGTCCCCAGGCTTTATCACATGTCCTGGGCCCCTGGATACGTCAGGCAAGGCTTGCTGCACCTGTTGGTGGATAATTGTTAGCTCGTTTGTCAATTTATGCAGATAGTCTGACATTAATATGTTCGGGACATCGTTAATGGAGGTGGGTCTTGGTGCCGCCCAAATGTTCATAGGCCTGCCGAAGACCACTTCATACGGGGTCAGTCTGTGTTTGGTCGGGGTGGAGCGCATTGATAGCAATACCAATGGAAGGGCGTCGGGCCATTTCAACCCGGTTGTGGCAACTATTTTGGCTAGCTTTAGTTTCAATGTTGCATTGTGTCTCTCTACCAGGCCCGCTGATTGGGGGTGGAAGACGGCATGGAATTTTGTTTTACCCCCAACCCTTTCAGTATGTTCTGTAACACTTCGGCTACGAAGTGTGGGCCGTTGTCGCTCCATAAAATTCTGCAAAGGCCGTACCGGGGAAGAATTCTTTCAACAATACTTTTGTAGTGGCTATGGCAGTATTGTCGCGGGTGGGATATGCCTCCACCGATTTGCTAAAAGCGCACACAACCACCAGGACATATTTTAGACCATGGCATCTCTCTAGTTGGATGTAATTGTTCCGCCTGCCTGCCCACTCCGCACTGCAGGAGTGAAGAATATCCCAGTCCGCTACCCCCACCGCAGTCACCCCACACCCGACTAACAATTCAGGGTGATGGGTGACCGCGATGCAGGGAGAAGGTGGGGGAAGAAATCAGGGAACGAACATAACACTGTGGTTGCTCAGGTACTGCAGCGTACTTTCTTGTCTACCACCCGACCAACAATGGGAAGACCGCAGCCGTGACCTTAAAAAAGAAGGGACAACAAAATATTACTGTGGGATCTCACACCATGACACAAATCCAATACATACATAACCAGGTGCACACAAGAACCCACATACCTCTGGCTTACCCAATCTTGTGGATGGAGAAGTCCTTGATACCACATGGAGCGAACTTCAAACTAGCCGACTCCACTTATCCAATGAAAGTAGGACAATAACGTAAGAAAGGAAGGGCTGTGGAAGTCCAAAACAATGGTCTTGTCCCCAGAAGAAAAATTACACACCTTCTCTTCAAGGACTCACGTGAGGAATAGGAAGGGGGAAAAACAGAAACAAAAAACCCCTAGTCCAAAATAGCGAGGAACACAGGAAAACGACCGAACTTCTGTTCCTTCGTGATTCCGCCTAATCACACATAACGAGGCAGATAGGTAATATGCTTCCAGGAAATCCAATCCGGAGAGGGAGGAGAAACGCAGCCGCGTCTCTCCTCTAAATCAGTACTACTCCGTGTTACCGATGGCGGACTCATCCAGGGCCAAACAACAAGGAGGTAGAAAGGAAAAACCGGAAAAAAGAGAGTACCCAATATCCCCATCCAGGAGACTCACGAGAGTACGAACCAGGGATCCAACAGCAAGGCACCAGGAAATCCAAACAGGAACCGGAAGTCCCGAGGCAAGGGACCATAAAAGAAACCAAGCACCGGCATCACGGAGGTAGGTCCCCTTTATACGAATAGCCCAAGGGACTATCCACAAATTCTCATGTGCACCCAATCATGCATGCAGAAAGAAACGACAGGGGAAAGGGAAGGCACCCGAACCCTACTTCCCCTAGATCCCAACAGTACCCCCTCCCAAACGCCTTCCCACTGGTCTCGGCTTCCTAGGGTGATGAACATGAAACAGGCGCACCAGCCTTGGTGCATGTACATGACTAGCCGGTTCCCAGGATCGATCCTCCGGGGCATACCCCTTCCAATCCACCAAATAGAATAACCTCCCCTGTCTCCTCCTGGAATCCAGAATAGCATGCACCTCAAATTCCTCATGACCCTCCAGCACAACAGGAGGAGGAGGAGGCAACGCCTGCAGGGTCTGAGTGCATGGCTTTAACAGGGATGTGTGAAAAACTGGATGGATGCTATACTCATCAGGCAAGGATAATTTCATCGCCACCGGATTTACCACTTGCAGGATAGGGAAGGGACCTACGAACCGAGGCTGCAGCTTCCTAGAACCCGCTAACCTCAAATTCTTCGTCGCTAGCCATACCATATCACCCACTGCATATAAGGGAGCAGGACGCCTATGCCTATCTGCCTGCTTCTTCATACTTAATTTGGAAGCCAATAACTGCTCTTGTGCTTTCTCCCATATCCCAATCAGCACTCTACTCAAGATGTCCACCGCAGGTACCTGCCCAGAAGGTTGTATGGGTAGGGATTTGGGATGAAATCCCATAGAACAAAAGAACGGGGTCATCCCTATGGCCGAGTGCAAGCTGTTATTATAAGCAAACTCAGCCAAAGGGAGGGCTGTTACCCAACTACCCGTCAGGGAGGACAGCAGACATCTCAAATACTGTTCCATAGTCTGGTTAGTACGTTCGGTCTGCCCATCAGTTTGTGGATGATAGGCAGAAGATAACCGTAATTCCATCCGTAACGACGAACAGAACTCAGTCCAGAAATGGGATACAAACTGTGCCCCCCTATCGGACACAATACCAGAGGGTAACCCATGCAATCTCACAACCTGAGCTATAAAGACCTCAGCCAACTCTTTAGAAGTCGGCAATTTCGACAAAGGAATGAAGTGTGCTGTCTTGGTAAATAGGTCCACCACCACTAATATGGTAGTACATCCTAAATCCAGTGGCAGATCAGTCACAAAATCCATACTAATAGTATGCCAAGGAATGGGTGGTACAGGCAATGGACGTAACAAACCAGACGGGGGCATATGCGAAGCCTTGCTTACAGCACAAACAGGGCACGAGGCCACAAACACCTGTACATCATGACCTAACGTGTCCCACCAAAACCATCGCAAGCAAATCTCCTTGGTCTTATTCATTCCAGGATGCCCAACAAGCGACGAAGAATGGCACCACGTAAGTACCTGTGTCCTTAATTCAGGAGGCACAAACAACCTCTCTGCATGGTACAATAACCCATCTCGCAGGGAAAAACCGGATCATTCAACCACGGAGTCAAATCCAGGTGGCCTACCTCATCCTTCACCTTATCAAGGAAATCCTCTACTGAGGCACACCCCACAATTCTATCTGCCGATATCATGGGCCTATTATCGCTGTTAGACACCTCCTCCAAGGGACCCACGTATATGCGAGACAATGCATCTGATTTCACTTGTTGAGCTGCAGGCCTGTACGTAATGATAAAATCATATTCATTAAAAAACAAGACCCATCGCATTTGCCTTGGAGTTAAAGCCCTAGCAGAGCGAAAAAACTCCAGATTTTTATGATCCGTATAGATCGTAATGGGATGACGAGCACCCCATAAATGATGACGCCACTCCTCGAACGATAATTTTATAGCGAGCAGCTCCCTTTCTGCCACAGTATAATTCTGCTCAGCTGGTAACAACTTCTTTGAAAAGAAGGCTATGGGGTGCATCAGACCCGTATCACTGTCTCTCTGAGACAACACCCCACCTACAGCTAATTGAGACGCATCGGCCTCCACAAAAAGGGGAGAGCCGGATCCGGATGCATCAAAACCGGGGCAGTCGTAAACCTAACAATCAACTGCTCTAAGGCGGACTGAGCTACAGAGGACCAGACAAAAGACACTCCTTTTCTCAACAAAACAGTCATTGGCGAGATGAGATCCGAAAAATGTGAAATAAAACGCCTATAAAAATTGGCGAATCCAAGAAATACCTGAATATCCTTCACACAAGTAGGAGTAGGCCAATTCACAATGGCTTCAATCTTGCGTGGATCCATCTTAATACCGTTACTGGAGATCAAAAAACCCAAAAATTCCACATCTGCAGCACTGAATGTACACTTGTCTAATTTCACAAACAAACGATGCTCCCGTAATTTCTGCAACACCTGAGACACATGATATTCATGTTCCACAAGGGACTGAGAAAAAACCAAAATGTCATCTATATAGACAATCACGCACACATCCAGATACTCACGCAAAACCTCATTAATAAAAAACTGAAAAGCGGCAGGGGCGTTACATAAACCAAAAGGCATAACACAATATTCAAATAAACCAAACTTAGTACGAAACGCGGTCTTCCATTCGTCGCCCTCGCGGACCCGAATGAGATGATAAGCGCCCCTCAGATCGAGCTTCGTAAACACAGTTGCATGCCTTAACTGATCCAGTAACACAGATATCAGAGGGAGTGGATACTTGTTTTTAATCGTTACTTTATTCAATGCTCTGTAATCCACACACGCTCTAAGATCACCCTCCTTCTTAGGGATGAAAAAGATAGAGGAAGAAACAGGTGAAGAAGATGGTCGTATAAAACCAGAAGCCAACATTTCATCCAAATAACTCCGCAGATGCTTCTCTTCAGGCTCAGATAACGCATAAACACGGCTACAAGGCAAGGCAGCACCTGGCACCAAATCGATACGACAATCAAAGGGCCGGTGTGGTGGCAATACCCTTGCTTGTTCCTCATCAAACACGTCCTGAAAAGCAGTGAAGGGAAACGGTATGCGGTTCTGATCTCCACAATCACTCACTGCACAGGTTAACGGCACCACCCAATCAGTTGCCTCCTGATAACAATGCTGGAGGCAATATTCAGAATCCAAAGTCACTGTCCGTCTCACCCAATCAATTCTAGGGTTGTGTACCTGTAACCAGGGTACCCCAAGTATAACACCAAAGGAAGGGGCATCTATAAGATCAAAACAGATACTCTCCGAATGCCCATTATCACAAGTTACCAATAGCGGTTCCGTCTGTCGGACTATTGACCCAGACGAGAGTTCAGTCCCGTCAATTGCTCTCACAGGCTCAGGCTGTTCCTTGTACACACATGGAACCATCATTCTCTCGGCCAACTGGATATCCATAAAATTCCCAGTGGCCCCAGAGTCCAATAACACCGACAGAGTAGCCCTGCTACTGGTAGAAAACACAAAACAAGCCGTAATGGTAAAATGGCGAGGGACCCTCTGTACTGCTCCTGGAATGTCATAAGGGTTATTCCCACACACCTCATCAATAGATGATCCACTACAACATCGCCCTACAACAGCTATTGCCTTATTGGTGGAAAAGCTGGATGGTTTCACGGGGCACTCCCGAGCATAATGCCCCCCTTTCCACAATACAGGCACAAATTTTGGGTTCGTCGCCTTTCCTTCTCCTCCTTGGTTAATGGACCCCTAACCCCCCTATCTGCATAGGCTCTGGAACTGGCTTTGAGTCCCCCGTGTCCCGTGAATCCCCCTAACCACTACCATTCGGGAGGCCTGAAATCGTGTCCTCTCCCCCTCCGTTCCGACAGTCTGTGGTTTAATTTCACCACCAAATCAATAAATTCGGTGCAATCTTCAGGGGGATTTACAACCTGTGACACCACATCCTTTAGTTCTTCACACAACCCCTGATAAAACAATGATGTCCTTTTTGTAAGGGGCCAGTGTGTTTCTGCCACCAAACGATTGAATGTGGCTACGTATGTTAACAGATCCTGCTTCCCTTGTCTCAATTTAAGAAGCTCCGCATCACTAGCTTGCATGAATGCGTGTTTAGCGAAGAGACTATGCATCTGTGCCTTAAAAGCAGGAAAACTGTACAGCACCGGATCATCACTCTCTACCAAAGGGACGGCCCAACTAGCTGCAGTACCAGCTAAATAAGAAATGACAAACGCCACCTTTGCGGTATCATCGGGAAAGGCAGCAGCACGACACATAAAATGCAGGTGACACTGATTCATGAAGACCCCATATTTGCCACTGTCCCCAGAAAACCTCTCAGGTGCCGCTAGTGGGACGGGAACAGGGGTATTTACAGTAACGGCTATAGGAGGTCCTCCATTCCCTGTCTGAGCTGCAGGACGAGCAAACTGGAAGGTAGCGGGTTGTAGCAAAGGACCCTTATCTTTAGTGGACGGGCCCAACCCCTCCCCCATGCACTGTCCCGTGCTCTGCACATACTAAGCTCGGCCTGCAACCCATGATTTTCCTGCCGAAGGCCCTGCACCTCGGCCTGCAAACTAGTTATTGCGGCCAATAAGTCTGGCATGGAGGGCGCCTCCACCCCATCCACCTGGACATCCATCTTCACTCAGGCAGTGCAATGTTCTTGGGCTTGGTTTTCTGTTCCGCCTGCCTGCCCACTCCGCACTGCAGGAGTGAAGAATATCCCAGTCCGCTACCCCCACCGCAGTCACCCCACACCCGACTAACAATTCAGGGTGATGGGTGACCGCGATGCAGGGAGAAGGTGGGGGAAGAAATCAGGGAACGAACAAAACACTGTGGTTGCTCAGGTACTGCAGCGTACTTTCTTGTCTACCACCCGACCAACAATGGGAAGACCGCAGCCGTGACCTTAAAAAAGAAGGGACAACAAAATATTACTGTGGGATCTCACACCATGACACAAATCCAATACATACATAACCAGGTGCACACAAGAACCCACATACCTCTGGCTTACCCAATCTTGTGGATGGAGAAGTCCTTGATACCACATGGAGCGAACTTCAAACTAGCCGACTCCACTTATCCAATGAAAGTAGGAAAATAACGTAAGAAAGGAAGGGCTGTGGAAGTCCAAAACAATGGTCTTGTCCCCAGAAGAAAAATTACACACCTTCTCTTCAAGGACTCACGTGAGGAATAGGAAGGGGGAAAAACAGAAACAAAAAACCCCTAGTCCAAAATAGCGAGGAACACAGGAAAACGACCGAACTTCTGTTCCTTCGTGATTCCGCCTAATCACACATAACGAGGCAGATAGGTAATATGCTTCCAGGAAATCCAATCCGGAGAGGGAGGAGAAACGCAGCCGCGTCTCTCCTCTAAATCAGTACTACTCCGTGTTACCGATGGCGGACTCATCCAGGGCCAAACAACAAGGAGGTAGAAAGGAAAAACCGGAAAAAAGAGAGTACCCAATATCCCCATCCAGGAGACTCACGAGAGTACGAACCAGGGATCCAACAGCAAGGCACCAGGAAATCCAAACAGGAACCGGAAGTCCCGAGGCAAGGGACCATAAAAGAAACCAAGCACCGGCATCACGGAGGTAGGTCCCCTTTATACGAATAGCCCAAGGGACTATCCACAAATTCTCATGTGCACCCAATCATGCATGCAGAAAGAAACGACAGGGGAAAGGGAAGGCACCCGAACCCTACTTCCCCTAGATCCCAACAGTAATCCATTTGAAGGACTTCAAAGGGGTGATCAGGGACTCCAAACCCTCCCCGTGGTACTACTGTCCCTTTCCCTGGGTTGTGTTGTAGGCATACGATACATTGTTGTACTAGGCGCTTTGCAGATTCTGTTATCTTGACATTATGCCATACTCTTGTGTTTAGTTCAATCATGGGGGTGGAGCCTATGTGTGCTGGTAAATGTGCCATGGTCAATATGGGGATGAGGTAGGCATTGGGTAACAGCCATTTATTTCCGTCTTTAGTTCTCCAGCAATCTTCCTCGTCTTTTAGTCCCACCTTTTCCCACTCGGTCAATTCGTCTTGTGTGCCTGTAGTCTGTATGTCCCTTACAGTGGTCCTAGCATCAGTCCATTGTTCAGCTTGTGACCTGGTCACATACATTCGTGTCATAGTTCTGTCTTCTGCCGTGGCTCGGGCAATAACGTCTGCTAGTGCATTTCCCTGTCCAATGAGATCTGTCACTTTCCTATGTGCTTGGCATTTTATCACTGCTAGCTTTTGGGGAGGAGGACTGCTTCCGTCAAGGCGGAGACTAAATCTCCATGCAGGATGGGTGTACCGTGTGAAGTCAGGAACCCTCTTTCTTTCCATAGAATCCCGAAATGGTGAACCACCCCGAAGGCGTATTGGCTGTCGGTGTATATGTTAACTGTCGTGCCAGCTGCTAAAATACATGCTCGTGTGAGGGCAATGAGTTCTGCTGCCTGGGCGGAACGTTGGGCAATACGGGCTGTTTCTAGAATGGTTCGGGCTGTGGTGACAGCGTATGCAGCTGAGGTGGTGCCGTTGGGGAGTTTGATGCACGAACCATCCACCCATAGTTCTCCATCTGGCTCTAGAAAGGCGGTGTCTCTGAGGTCTACTCTACTTTTTGTTTGTTCATCGGTTAGTGTCACACAGTCGTGTAGTGGAGCCACGTTAGGATCGTTCTCGGGTAGGGGTAACAGCGTGGCTGGATTGAGGGTGGTGCATCGCTTTAGGGTAATGTGCGGTGCTAGCAGGGTCAACTCATATCCTGTCAGTCGGGCGCTAGTCAAGTGTTGGGTTTTGGTCTGGTTCAGTAGTGTGTCGACTGCATGGGGTACTAAAACAGTGACTGGATTGGAGAGCACTATTCCTTCGCTCTGGCGTATTGATACTGCTGCAGCTGCCACAGCGCGCAGGCACGCTGGCAGTGCTCTGGCTACTGGATCGAGGGTGGCAGAAAAATATGCACAAGGGCGTTGTTTGTGACCAATTGATTGTGTTAGGACAGACAATGCACATCCCTCCCTTTCGTGTGTGTAGAGGAAGAATGGTTTGGAGTAATCTGGGGTTCCTAGGACTGGTGCTGAGCAAAGGGTATTGCGTAGTTCTTTAAAGGCTGTCTGGCATTCGGGGGTCCAGGGGAGAGGTGAGGGGATGTCCTTAGCTAGGAGGGAGAGAAGGGGTTTGACAATGAGGCTAAAGTTCGGTAACCACTGTCTGCAAAGCGAGGTGAGGCCTATCAAAGAGCGGACTTGCTTCTGATTTTTGGGGACAGGGGTGCCTAGAATTGTCTGGATCCTGTCAGGCGTGAGTTTTCTCCCTTCTTTTGATAAAAGGTGACCCAAATAGGTCACTTGTGATTTACAGAACTGCAGTTTCTTTCGGGAGACCTTGTGACCATTCTCAGCAAGGAAATGGAGTAGTTTGATGGTGGCTGTGACGGCTATTGGTATGGTGTCTGCTGCTAGAAGGATGTCGTCTACATATTGTATTAGTGCCACTCCATCTGGCAATTGTATGGCGTCCAACTGTCTTTTAAGCGCCTGGCTATAGATACTTGGGCTCTCAGTGTACCCCTGAGGTGCTCTACAAAATCTATATGAACGGGAATTTAGGGTAAATCCAAAAAGATAGCGGCTGTCCTCGTGTATAGGTATGGAAAAGAAGGCGTTCTTGAGGTCGATCACAGTGAAGGTGGTGGCAGTGGAGGGGATTAAAGTCAAAATTGTCGTGATGTCGGAAACTACTGGGTATTGTGGTACTACGATTTTGTTTACCTCCCGCAGGTCAATGATGAAGCGGTAGGCTTTCCCATCTCCCTGTCTCTTTACAATCGGTAGTATGGGACTGTTACAAATGTTGCTCACTACTTCCTCTACCACCCCTGCCTCTACCAAAGAGTGTATGATCTCTGTTAGTGCTTTCTCACCCTCTGGCGATATTTTGTACTGCGGTACCTTCGGTAGGGTTGCGTCCTGTCGTATTGTTACGTGTACTGGGTCAATCATCATTCGTCCTACGTCTGAATCAGCCCTAGCCCATAAGTGTGATGGCAAAGTGTCCAGTAGGGATGTGTCAGTCTCAGAGATGGAAAACATGTGCTGAAAAGGGTTCTCTCTATGGCGTTGGGGGTTGTCATACAGGATGACACGCACTCCGTCTGGTGAGCATCTGATAGTCGCATGGAAGTGTTTCAAAAGGTCGAGGCCCATAATGGCGTCTGGGGTGTTAGATGAGAGGAGGAATGTCGTTTCGACGCCATTGCTGTCAAGATTAAAAGGGATGGGTCGGGACAAAGGGTTGGTGGAGGGCGTACCGTCAAATCCTATTGAGGTCACATGTGAGCCTGACAAGGGTGCCCTTGGAATCAGTCGTTTGGATAGTGCACTACGTGTTGCTCCTGTGTCTACCAAAAATGGCGACCTTGTGCCCAGGACCTCAGCGGTAACATAAGGGCCTTGCTGATCAACGCAGAGCTCGACTGGATCCCTTCCTTGCCCCTGGCTGTCCTATGCAAAGTCGTACGTATTGTCATAATCTGTCTGTTGGTACTGATTCTGTCTGGGATGGTCAAATGCGTTCATTCTTCCTGGCCTTTCCTCGCTTGCTTCACTCGCGTACCCTCTTCCACGTCCTCTTCCTCTCTGTCCACTTGCTATTTCCCTCACTCCTCTGCCCCTAGCAGCTCCTAACAAAGCCGGGCATTGGGATTTCCAGTGTCCATATTTTTTGCAAAATGCACATTGATCCTGTCCTAGGTCTTGGCGTCCTACATATGAT
Organism: Calotriton arnoldi; assembly: GCA_963921515.1. NCBI lineage: Eukaryota > Metazoa > Chordata > Amphibia > Caudata > Salamandridae > Calotriton > Calotriton arnoldi. Next base: position 114,807 of record CAWUFW010021120.1, read on the forward strand.
GTAGATGGATTGTTCCTAGGTGGCTGTGCTCTAGGGGTATTCTGCTGGTTTCCTCCCCTATATTGCTCCCCTCCTGTATTCGCCCCCTGGAGTTGTGCTATCATTACCCTTTCCTTCAAGTCCTTCTTTTTCCTTTCTGTAGCCCTGTCATTTTCGTTTCTCTGATGCTCGTAGTACTGGGCCATTTGGAGAATGGCCGTCGGTTTAGATGCTGCCCAACTACTTTCGCTGGCTTGTAGTTTCTGGGATACATCTGGCAGTAATCCTTTGACGTAGTTCTGCACAAATAAGTGGTGTCCGGTTGCGGTGGACATGTCTTGTCCACTGTAATCAGAGAACACAGTTTCAAATCTGGAGAAGTACTCTGAGACGTCCTCTTGTGGTTTCTGGCGGCATGCGGTTACTATGGACCAGTCTATCTTTTTCTCTGGGATCAGCGATTTCACTTTCTGCACTATTTTGTCAGGGAGGTCTAATATTGCTTTAACTGGTTTTTGACCAGGGTTCCGCTGTTTATCTAGTGTGTCGAGTTGTTCCCAGGTATGACCAAACAGTTCGATATGGTCTACTTTCCTAACCTGTTTCCACACATCTGCTGGCAAACATAACCCGAAGAACAAGTCTATGTCGGCAAGTGTCATTATTGTTGATCCCAGAGCGGTACCTAGCTCGGTGTAAAAGGCGGTGGGGTTCTTTCGTAAATCCGGCAAAGATTTACAGAAGGTCAGGATGTCCTGTCTGTCCCATGGCTGATACACCCAATTGTAGACCACCCTTCCTCTAGCGTCTTGATGGTTTATATCGTCATTAGTCCCTTGTCCTCTAGGAGGTACCCAGTAAGGGGCAGCTTCTTTTATTGGCATCATGCTATCTGTTTTTTCCACTGGGGGTCCTGCTACCTTAGTTGTCCTGTCCCTATCTATCTGTCCTTGTTCTATGAGGTGACGCAATACTTCTAGTGTGGATGAAAATAGTTCTGCAACATCGTTGTCGCCTTCATCTCCGATGTCTACCTTCCTGTAGAGAGCCACTAATCGCTCGGGCCCTACGTCTTGGTACTTCTCTTCATATGCAGTAAGGGTGTGGTAACAGAGACGTACAATAAAGTATCGTTTGCGGTTTTCAACATAGGAGTCGCATATGTCTGTTACGTGTTCTTCTCTTTCTTTCCTATCTATGAAGGTTTTAACTATTTTATCAATGCCTGCTCGCTCATTTTTACTTAATCGCGGGACCCTGGGCGCTCCTATTTCCTTGGTTCCTACCTCTACTACTGCCTCCTTTGATGAGGCATTTGGTGTGGGTGGCTCGGTGGGAGCAGTGGCGGTGGAGACTGAGGCGATCGTGCCATCTCCAGCTATACTTTGGGGGTCCTGGCGTTGTACTACGGGATGAGTAGGGGCATAAGGGGGTGGCATGTATATCATTGGGGGACCTAACAATAAATCATCATCTACCCCCTGTTTTGCTGGTAACTCGGGGTAAAGAGTTAAGGGCGTTCTAACAGGGCATTGACCTGATATTTTTGATTCCTGTTCCTTTTTATCGATTTCCTTTTCTTTTAGTTCTTCTTCTAACTTTTTACAGGCTTGATAAGCTGATTTTCGCGTTTCTTTATCTTGTCTAGCTTCGTCTCTTTTCTTTCGTTGAGCTGCCTCTTTTCGCCATAAACCAAAACTATCAAACATGGCTGGTCTAGCTTTCTTTTTGTGGAGAGCTAATTCTAACGTTTCTAGTTTAGCGGGATCGAAAGATCCCGTCAGTGGCCACTGATTTACCCGGTCCTTCCTAGTGTACTTATGCCATAGTTTGCTATAAGCTACGGTGGCTAATCCATATTTTACGTACATGTCCTTGTTAGGGGTGCCTTCCGGCGGTGCCGGATGACTGACCTCTAACAAACGGTCCGATCCAAAACAATCAAACAATCTAGAGAAAACAGGCATGACGTATTTAGCGGTCAAAATGAATATCTCAATTAATGTTAGACAAAAGTCTGCACTACCTGTCCTTCGCTGTCTGCAAAGAGAGAATATTCCTATTCTACGTTGTTTGCAAGCAGGGAATGTCTCAAATAACTCAAAAAGGAATACTAGTATTTCTATCAATCAATCAATTTAAGTCCTGTTTTCTCACGACCTTACCCGGACCGTATGGACAGTTCTTCGTATTCCCCTTCCAGCGCCTGGTTGTCCTCTTACTCCAACAATCAATGCGGCGTTCCTGTAAGGCCCCAGTCAGGACCGCAGGTCACTCGAGAGAGGTCCGTTCGGAACCGGTGAAGTTCAGTCGATTGGCAGCCAGACGAGGGTCTCTTTCAGGCAGGTGCACTCCAATCATTTAGTCGTTCACTCCGTCGTTAGGACCTCTCTACTGGACCCACGTGTCTCTGATGGGCCCCCGTTGGGTCGCCAATTTGTGAAAAGCAGTGAGTCTCCTGAGATCCCCAATGCTGCCCGGCGCAAGGTCACCTTTAATCCACTTTGGATTCACTATCTAAAATAACGAGGCAGGCGCTGGAAGCTGGAAGGCAAGAAAAGGTTTATTACTCTTAGAGGAGACCACGTCAACTGCTGACACCAGGATGTCTTCAGGGAGGTGTTCTACTGGCAATGCTTTTGGCTCTTCCTTTTATACAGGTTTTACACAATGTATTTGTTTCATTTATCATGGTTACAAGCTTGGAGTCTCCGCCCCGGGCAGGTTGTCACACAAGCCCGACATTGTTTCATCAGCATGGTTACACAAGCCCAACATTGTTTCATCAACATGGTTACACAAGCCCAACATTAACTCTCCTCCCGCCCAGGTCAAAAACAGACAATTTAATTGCAGCTGGACCTTGCTTCAGGGTCTAAACACAAGTGAGACCGGCCAGATCTAAGAGTCCGTTCTGTTGATAAAAACAGGTCCCATTGTTGGCAAAAACAAGTCTTGCTGTGTGCAGTGCAATAAACCATGCTTGCAAGAGTCTGTTTGGTATTTGTAACCTGTTTGTGCAGGGATGAGAGGAAAGACGAGTTTGAGGCAGCAGGTGATGTTGATGTTTGTCGTGGAAATAGTTTATAGCCCCCAGCACACATATCAGGTTTGGTCAGAGAGTCAGAAGGCTGCTAGAGGACAGGGTGAAATGAAGGTGACCAACAGAGTACAAAATGGCTGTGGTCAATCAGAATGACTGTAGTTTATGTGCACGTAGGAACTTTCATCAGACAAGATGGCGCAGAATGGGCATGATTGTCGTTTTGTTCTTAACACAAGCCTCACCCCTCTAGCCACTTTCTCTGAAGCTACTTGCCTGATGAATAGCTATGGCATATTTTTTTTTTCCACAACGTAATTTTATTGTTGACAGCCGGTACATGTCTGGTGCCTCGGGGGACAACAGTGATTCGTAAACATTTTCACAGGTTGTGATATCAACATTTCCAATGTTACTGTAATATCTTTTATAGATTAAACATCTTGCTAAATAACTTTTTATAAAAACCAACAATAGTGCCACATTATATCTGCAGAAGAAGCAAACGAATCTTATATACATGGATCCAAGCCATTCATAACTATAGCAAATATCTGTAGTGTTTGGGTCCCAGCTCAGTACAGTCATGTCAACTGTTCTTCAGTAGTAGGAACAGGGGGAGCGGGTTCCAAATACAACCCTCTATAATCTGCCCTCCTTTTCCAGATTTTAAAATGTTTCTGGGGGCACCCTCTCGCCTTAAAGACAGGGATTTCCAGGCCCATGTTGAAGTCTAAGCCCTTTTTCCACACCGCCACTGACGGCGGGGATTCATCCTTCCACGCCCTGGCGATATCTCTCTTTGCCAGGGTGAGGCCAAGGAATAACGGGTGACGTTTGTATCTGTTGCCCCCAGCTATGGCATATTTGGCCACCTCACCCCCACATTCGAGGAGCTGCAGTGGCTTCCTCTTCTTGCGTGAATCGAATTTGAGTCACTTCGCATCATTAACAATACTGTTAACACAAACAAACCTGACAACTTGTCATACAGTTAGCCATCCCTAGCTATAGTCTCACCACCAGCAGCACATAGCAAATGGTATTGGTGATCCCCTAATGATTCAAAGAGGAAGACAAAGGAGTCATGCCTTCTTCACCATTCTATGCCCCCATCGTTATATTCTGCTGTTATGGGTGTTCCCTTCCCCGATCAATAAACTTCCGCTATAATATCATTGAATGTTTTTATGTCGCCATCTGGCTGGGTCGGTAGAGAGGGAAAGTAGGTTGAACAGAATAGATGCTGCTCCTGGTGGGACAGTCTACTGAACAATTGTAACCAGACTACTTCAATAATGTTACTAAGCTTTATCTTTCTGATCTGGGGTGGGCTCCTGCTTGCCACAAAATTAAATTTGGTTTCAAGGCCCATCCCATGGAATGGTCTACTCTCCCATAGACTGCTGTCCTTCAGGAAAGAACCAGAGACCTTCCTTTTCTCCTTTGACCTCCTCTCCTTCTGACCTTCCACCCTCTGCCTGTTCACATCTGTGAAATGGAAATAGAAGTGCTTCTCTTATTGATTATGTAAATATTGTATGCAGGATAGACCAATTGTTGTTGTCTATAGAGTGGTTTTATTTCAATGCTGTGTTGTACAAATGGCTATAAAACAAAGTAATACAGAGAAAAGTGAAAATACTGCATGAAGACCAGGGCCACTGATATTATATGGCAGGCTTGACTAAATTATGCAGCAAGAAAAGGCACATTATGGGGCATAATCTCTGGCAATATTATTTATTATTTTGTCATTCTAATACACAATCATCTGTGGGCAAAATTCACTCATCGCGAGTACCAGTTAAACACCTATTTACAATAATTGGCAATTGAAATATGACTAGTTAAAGTTTGCACTGGTGATCTGCTAATGTGCTCCACCACAAATGTATGGCACCGTTTGATCCATTTGAGCTAGAAACATTTTTGTTGTTGTTGAAATTAGCAGTCATTATGTGGCACATGCACCAAATCTATAATTGTGTGGAAAACACTGCAGCCACAGAATCGCATAACTCTGGTAACTCTGATTAAGATAAGTTGTTCTCGTTTGAACGTGACATAACAGTTGTTAGGATATTTTTTTTCTGACAATGTTTATGCTTCCACACGTTTGTGAGACTTGGACTGTAAATTATGCTTTACTGCCTGCTAAGAAGCATAACCATGTGATGTCTTGTCTGTTGAAACTTCTAGGTCTGTTGCATTATTCTGTCTGCCTTTTGACTTGTGGTTCATGGGCCGTGTTGCTAACTGTGTCTAACCTTTACTACTCCTTACAGACATTGAAATACTGAGCATCTTCTGGCAGTAGCGGATAATATATTGCCTATTTCTAACCAGGGTGTAGTTCAGTTGTCGTTGAGGGACAACTCTTCTCTAGCATTTCATGTTGTTGGATCCCCCGCATGGGATTGTGACGAACCCGTACTCTGAGACATCTTGGAATTACAGGCTCCAGCATTAAGGTGTATTGCTACGTAGCCATAAGCCCAGGGTTTGAAGAGGGCTAGGTGTATTTGAGGGGCAATGCAGATACTTTTAAGGATAACAAAAGTGTAAAATGCATAATAGTTCTAGACAGATTGCTGTGACTGACCTGCACAACAACATGTCTTAGTGTGAAAACCCCCCTCAACAAATTTGTCTTGGTGTGACAGCCCCCATGTCATGCTATCAGTTGCTCATGTTAATGTATCAAAGCATTTCGGGACAAACATAGATTGTAAAATGTAAATTTGAAAAGAGTATTAATTAGTTAACCGAGCCGTAAAAACTGGTTACTTTGTCAATTCAGTACACTCATGTGTAAATGAGATTGAGTGTTAGTTGAACAATAAATGTGCATGGCTTATGAAGAAGAATGCATAACAAATATTTAGAATTAATTTGTACATTGATAGTATATAATGTATTCTTTTAAATTACAGTACATTAGATATTGTTTTTAAATAACGTCAGTGAAAATCCTCTGCACGTATAGCAATAAAATTAAAAATACATATTGTTTAATTGGACACAATTTAGGTGTCAAGATAAATATTAAACCAACCCTCCGAACACTTGTTTACAAATGGTATTGTATTGTGAGGGGGCCTTGTGCACTGGTACACCACAGAGATAGTTTGCTGTGATTAGCAGTGTGGAGTGCTATGTGCTGCTAGGCATTGTTTTAATGTAATGGGCCATGGGTGTTGTGCATTGACTGCCAGTTACTGGGATGTCGTGGTATGATGGACCTCTTATGGGTGATGTAGTATTCCAGACCCTCAGGGGGCATCATGGTTTGACTGGCATCCTCTGGAGTGTCTGGGTATGATGGACATCAAAATGAGGTTTTGTGATGTGACAAACAACATTGATGCTTGGTGTTGCCTTTGGTTCCAGCGGGTAGTGGTATGTCACTGCCTTCCTATTGTAGTGTGCCTAGCTTCAACAGAATTTTGTACTTCCATAGCCCTTCAAAGGGGCAGGGTCGCCGTACAGGCTTCTCTGTAGTTCTCTGGTATGGTAGGTCTCCACTCGACTTAGTATGCCACGTCTTAATGATAGCAGTGTGGTGTGTGCTAGGCTGAAAAGAGGGTGAGGATAGAAGTCTGGATCACACAGGTTTGCTGTTTAAATTGCTTCCTTAGGCATTTTGTTTGTAGACCTGTCTTTCCGGCACAGCAATGACCCTTAATGGTGTTGGTAGTATGACAGATCTTCATTAGTGTTTGTGGCGTGGCAGGTGTTCAGAGGTTATATGACTGCTTTTGAGGACCTTGTATATTGACACGTTCTCATGGGCACATCAATAAATCAAGATACTTCATGGATTTCCATGTTGGTGCAGGTCCTTATAGTGCTACTGTGGTGTGACTGGCTCTTGTATTGATGTGTTGTGATGGGCTTCTGCACGAGTAACCTGTCAGGATAGGTTTTTGTGGGAGCACAATGGTAGGGTCCCACACCTGCACAGATGCCAAAGTGGGAATGGCGGTAGAGATGGGTAGCTGTTCAACCAGAGTCCTGTGGTGAGTCATAGTCCTACAAGACATGATACTGCAGGATCTGCAGTTTCTGACGCACTTAAGTGCCCGATTATCGATAACTAAAGCTCACTTTTAGACCTGTCACATGGCACTTCACATGTTCAGCATGCCTTTGATTTGTCAATAGAGGAAATACTACTGACTTTTTAGGTAAAACATTTGCGTTCTGTCGGTTCAGTACGGTTGCAATGCAGTTTGTCCTTTGCACTTTACCAGCCAGTGCATCATGTAACTTGGATTTAAAAGTTGCATAGCTGGCGTTTTTCTGAAACACAACAGTAATTTTATTTGAGAGTTTCCACCCAGACTAGGAGCTCGCTGTTCGCTCAGTTATTGACTGGTTGGCTCTTTGGTTCCACAGAGCATTATTCCTTCCGGCATGCTCCTGACTATGAGCAGAGTGCCCGCTTTGTTCCCGTGTCCCATCAACTGTGGTGGTTGACACAATTTAGAGCTATCCTCGGTCGCCGGGGTTTGAACAGACTCGAGAATAGAGATGGGCGAACCACTGAAAGCTCGAACCAGGCTCAAGTGTGCTCCCGGGCTCTAGCTCAGCTCGAGGTTTTCTTGGACCCTCGAGCTCGAAGCGGGCCAAGCTTTCATGTGGCTTCTGTCTTACCCCTGCACTCTAC
>CAWUFW010021121.1:0-130097 GCA_963921515.1 Calotriton arnoldi
AATTCCTCTGTCCTTTTCAGGCCCCCTGAGGCCTGGCCCTTCAAACTAACCCTGGGCAAAGCACTACGCTACGCTCGCGTAGTTTGCGAAGTTTGCGCTACTTCGCACAACGCGAATTGCACGTAGCGCAGTGCAAACACGCGTAGCGTAGTGTAGTGCAGCGGTCATTTTTTGTTTGCTCGCGGTCCTCAACGTCAAGTTGGCGACCGCGAGCAAGCAAAATGACATCCCGGCAAGACTTTTTCCTCGTTCGCGATCAGCAACATCAAGTTGCCGATCGCGGCGTGGAAAATAAACCTCCCGGCGAGATTCTCAACGCGGGGAGGTCAGGTTTCTCATTGCGAGTGGTCGCGTATGCTCGCGACCGCTCGCGATGAGAAACTACCAGTCCGCGTTGAGAAAGCTGCCGCTCGAGTAAAAATCTACTCGAGCGGCAGTAAACGACAGCTCGCACTGTGCAAGATGCCGTTTTCAATGATTGCACAGTGCGGACAAGCATCCGGCACTGTGCAATCATTGCGAACAGTGCACTACGCAATTCGCGTAGTGCTACGCGTAGCTCGCGTAGTGCGAACTGCACTTTGCGTAGCTTCGCGTAGAGCTACTTCGCGAACTACGCCCAGGCTTACTTCAAACACAGAGTCCTGGTCATTCGGATTTTCATCGTCTGACCCAGATACTGTAATTGACCCACCCACTGATTCAGACCCATTAGCTCCTAGAGCCAATCTAAGATCATCTGCTGTCAGCAGATCTATCAGGTGCAGGGTTGAGGGACTCTGTCCTAGTCTCAGGTGTCTTTCAACACACATGGCTCTCAAGTCAGAGAAAGCCATGTCCTTATACTGAGGCTGAGTGGATCCACTGGTTCCACCCTTTAAGGACATTCTAGTGTTGTGCAGTGTTGTACACTAGTTTGTGGCCTACTGATACTAGCTTGAGCTGTAGAAAGGGTGTGCTATCCCTTGACACACAGCTCTAAGTTCAGTAGAACTTATCGATACTAAGCTTGACTTTATATGTACCTTAAGTACCTATAGTGGTTTTCAGTTAGTAATTCAAATAGAGATTTTCTGGTAAAACAATAGCAAGCTGGAATCCCACCGCTGCCACCAATGTGAGAAGTTGGCCTGGTATATGCTGATCACTAATTAAAGTGGACACCTTGCACCAGAACAATTCGACTCTTATGGTAGATAGGTTTAAGACAACCTTTATAGAAAGCTATCCTAGTGGTAGCTGTGGAGAGCAGCCTTCAGGCTAAGTCTTGAAGGAATGTAAAGCAGCTTGTTTTACCACACAATCTCTTGAATCACCAAATGAAAAGACACCACACCGGTATATATATCAAATATATATGTATTTATTAATAAACACTCTCTACTAATCTCTTTATGAGATTAGAGGATAGGAACATATGTACAAGTCAAATGTTATCAGGATAAGTTTAGCACAATTGAATATTACAATCTTAGTTTTCTAGACCTAGGTCTAGGGCATCTAGAATCGAGGGACCCCCAAGAACCACCCCAAGTAGTTGTAGGAGACCCACAGGGGACGGACGCAGTGACCTGGCACCGATGCGAATCCTGTACGAGTCTATGCACTCAGACGCGATTGAAATATCAATGTTAAAGGTCCCTTGCGTGTTCGAGGCGAACACACCGATCGGTCCTTGTACGAGTCGAAGGACGCGGTTACAGATGGTATTGCAAGGGAGTTGGACGCGGTGTGTCTAACACAGACGCGAACCAGGTACGAGTCAGTGCGATAGTCGCACTTGGAAAGTTAGAGTTTTGGGACACTTCGAGGGAAGCTACAAGCAAGTCACTTACAGGGTAAGTAGTTCTAGGGCCCACACCCACAGGAGCACCGTAGTGCTGAAGTTACCTCACCCAGGGAGCCGGGTGCATAGGTGTTCTTTGGTGTCGGGTCGCGGCGTAGTTTTCAATGGGAGCCAGTGAAGACTTGCTGCTTGCGGCGACAGGAGAAGTGTCCGGAGGAATCCAAGCCTGGATTCGGAAGATGGAAGACCTGAAAGCAGAGGGGACAGTGTTCAAAGTCACTTGGCAGTGACTCGGGGCAAGGAAGATGGATGCCCACCGTCATTGCAAGATTCAGGTCGTTCGCAGTTGCCTTGACTCTTCAGCCACGAGGTCCATGAGGTGTCGATGATGGAGCTGGATTCGGCGTGTCCAACGATGTCTGCAGCTTACTGCGGTGTCAGTAACTCGATTGGAGCCAACCAGCCTTGGTAACAGCAAGTCTTGGGGAAAGTGTGAAGAGACAATGGCGCAGACCAGCAAGGTCTGCGGAACTCACCCAGCAAGGGTAAGTCAGGGCAGGCCTGGAGCAACCAGGGGAGCCCTTTGGTTTCTTTTGAAAGTCTTCTGGGGACCCACAAGCTGGCTGGCAAGGGATCGCAAAGACGCCTTGGGGGGATTTGCTCACAGGGGCCCACGGTCACTCAGGACAGGGTAGGCCTCTGATCTTAGGAGGGATTCCTGCTGGAGGCTGGGACCACACGTGGTCCAAAGCACAAGTTCGTGGAACATTGTGAAGGGGTTGCACTCGACAATAGTGCACGGTACCCAGGGGTCGCGGTTCCTCGTTACTCTTGGGGTCCACTGGCCTCAGCTTCGCTGGGGACTCACGATGGCCTTGGAGAAGTCAGGAAGTCCACTTCTTGGGCTGCAGGGACTTCGGACTCCGGCGGGAGCGGCGTAGTTTGCGACCATCGTTTGTAGTTTTTGGTGCCTGCCAAGCAGGGGAGTCACTCCTTGACTCCAAGGGAGATTCTTCAGTCTTCCAAAGGTAGTGGAACGTCGAAGGTCCGGGATTCTTCTTGTAGAGCGTCGTCCAGGGAAATCTAGGGTGCAATGCACAGGTTCCCCTCTTATACCAAAAGAAGGGGAGGGACTAGCTCTATGACCCTACCTATGGGAGGGTCAGGGGAGTGGGTGGCTACACCCACTTCCCTTTGTCCAGTTTCACGCCAGAGCAGGGACAGGTAGCCCCTGAGCCGGTTTGAACTGGCATATGCACAGAGGAGCCTTCTGCTCCCCCAGTGCAGGACTTCAAAGCACTCTAAGAGTGCACCCACCCAGCCCCAATACACTAAACCCTGTCTGGGAGGTGGTCACACCCCCTTGGGACAGGATATCTATTGTTGGGCTTCCTCCACTGCGAGTGTTGGTCATCAGCAGGAGGGCAGCCCAGTGTCTGTGACTGTGGCATCCATTTTGTGATGCCTGGGCTCTGCAGGATTCTACCGCGTTTCCACAGTAGGTACATGTCTATCCCTCTAGAAGGGTGGAATGCTACCCCCACCGCCAGGACTGGCGGGGGGGTAGTATTCCAAGGTGTTTGACACCAAACACGACATGTTTCGATGCAGCCATTCCAAAGTTAGCATTTTACCGCGAGGATATAATGCACTTAAAAGTATATGGTTTAACCGCATCCACAAACAGCACCAGAGAATGGACTCTGAGGGCTGCAGAGGGCCCTGCTCAGGCAGAGGCACCCCCTCACATAGAAGCCAATCACCCTGCCCTCAGGATTGATAGGGCCTGCCTTAGGGGTGACTGATAGGGTTATATGTGTGTGTAGGAGAGATATAGGGAACCTATATCTCAGTGAGGAGTGCTAGCACTTCCTCACTCAGGCTGCAGTAGCAGGCCTGTGGTGTCAGATTTTAGTCTACTTCCCAGGGGTGGCATAATACATGCTGCAGCCCCTGGTAGGCCTGTGAAGTACCTATGCCCTTGGTACCTAAGGTACCATATACTAGGGACTCATAAGGTGCCACAGTATCCAATCACTAGTGCACCTAGAGTGCACTCCAAATCGTTTAGAGAGAACAGAGAGGCTGGGGCCCTGATTAGCAGGGTCCCAGCCTGACTATAGCCAGAAACCAGTGTAAACATCAGAAACAAAAGTGGGGACAACATAAGAGGCAGATCCTACTCTCCTACATTATCCATGACTTTTGTGTTCAGTATTCATAAAAACCAATAAAAAGTTTTTTAAATACAAAAGAGTTTAGAAATATTCCTGAGACCAAGCACTTATAGTTGCACCTCTTTGTGGAATCATACAGCCCTGTAAGTGGCTGCTCAAACACAATCCTCACAGCAGACACTGAAACATTTAAGAATAGTTTCATGAGCTGCAATGGAACTTTGTATAATCCGTGATTTTCCTTTGCATAACTGTTGACATAGTGGGCATTCATGAATGCTGCTTTCAGAGACAATGCATGTATGATCAGAACACTGGATAGTAGCATGGCATAATGCTGTTTTCATGTTACCTTTCCATTGAAACAGGTAGTTACAGAGTAAGAGGGGGGCATAGTTACATGTAGGAATGAAGAGAAACAAATAACTCGCACATTCCTTTCCCTCGCAGAATTGAGGAGCAAGAGTCCAAGCCCTGTTAACTCCCTTAAATACATCATCCGAGGAATAATCCTTTAAGGTTTGAATGAAGTATAATTCACAATTATAGTTCACTAAAGTGATATTGTTTAGAATCTCTGTCTTTGTAGAGGCCTCACCTGATATAATGTATGTCTTTTGTACACAGTGTCCAAACATGCATACCAGCGTCGTTGGGTACTACCTCGAGTGACTGGAAGATGGTGGTGAATCAGAGTACCTCTTCTTAACCCCAGTCTTCAGACTCAACTATCTTTTTTCTCTTTTTTATCCAATTCCCCTTCCCCCATGGGACTCATTGTTACTTCTGCATTCTTTTCCAGGACTCTGAAGTAGACAGAAGATGCACTTGGGACCATCACCATGGTCTACACCACTCCTAAAGGAATTGCACTTCAAATGTTAATGCTTAGTGTTCATGACAGGTCACTGCTGTTCTGAGCCGGTCTCCCACTGAGGGTTTGAAGAGCTTGGAGGAATGCAGATGGGTGCTAAATTATGAGTGAATGATAGACGTTCTTTCAGATGCTTTGAGCTGAAGCCAAATAAGAACCTTCATAGATTCTATTAGAAAAAGATAGACAATGCGGTTATGTTTGATAATTGCGTGTATGATGTGGTAAATGATCAAAATGAGTGGGTGAAAAGCATGGAAGATAAGGATTTTCAGTCACTTAACCAGTTAATGGTGGATATGTAACTCATGTAGGAGTCTCTATCCTATTGTGGCAATACATACCTGAATTGACAGACCAAGACAATCCTGCAGTCTTTGCTGACAAGTTATTATCTAACAGGGCATATAAGCAGAAGCTGGAGCAGCATGGTTCCATGTCCAAAGGTAGAAGAACGTGCAGCAGAATAAGGAAGCCCAAATTGTTTCCCAAAGGTCCTCATATGATAGAGGTGTAAGTGGAACTGGATTCCTAATCAAAACTAATATGTAGACATGCCTCAAGGAGAGTGGCATTGCAAGAAGAATTGCAATATTAAGAATCTTCCACCAACTTCCCCCCTGAGAGGCAATATGCTACCTGTGAGGATGAGTACTTGTGAGAGTACTGTAGAATTCAACCTAGTATCAACAGACATCTGGGAGAGGAATCCAACTCCTCTCAAGTACATTCAAATAAACATCATGGGGTTTGTGGGAAATGGGGTATCAATGATTGGAAGCTTCCTACCTAGACGGAAACTAGTAGCCAGTGGAGACAACACAGAGTACCTGATTACTAGTGCTAAGGCAGAATTTAACATGAGAGGCGTGAGAGAGAAGAAGAGTGCACCCCTTCCTCAAGTGGAGGCTATGATAACTCCACAGGTGCAAGCACCAATTGAAGGACTGTGAGCAGATCAGGGCAAGCCCTGAGAAGATATCGGCCATGGAACCCTTTCTTCCTACTCCAGATGGAGTAAGAGGTCCCGGATGCATTCTTGTGTTGGAGTCTGGGCTGATGCACAGTTTGTTATCTGCTGCAAGAGTCATGATGTGGGCCATCTGTAGTATCTGTAGTCTCCACTCTTTACCTTGGAGAAGTCCCATCACACTCATCAAGTCCTCATTTAACGCCCTTCTCAAACCCACGCTAGTTTAATATATTATAGATTGTTCTATTAAATATGAACTTTTGCAGGAGTTCATGCGCTTAAACTAAAGGCCTCCATTCTGGCTGTGGGCAATAGACCTTCGTATTTAAACTGCATCTGAAATCTCACAGCATTTGGGATGCAACATGTAACCTGCCAGCCATTTTGGGCGCAGTTTTATAGGTACCACGCCCAAGCTAAGAAGCCTTGACAGGCTTTGAGAATTCCAGAGAGATAGTGAGCATCCCTGGTGAGAACTCACCAGTCCTGAATCCAGCCCGTCGTCCAGAGCTTGTCGGACAGCGCGTCCCCTACTTGCATCACAAGGGTGCCTTCTATCTTCATGCTGGCTTCTGTTTTTCTGAAAAAGAGAAAGGACACTAGAATTAACAGAAAAAGTGGCAAGGTGAACTACACTCTTTTGAAAGACAATCACGTTTCCCATTTGGTTTTGGTTGCAAGAGCAAGGGAACAATATCCTAAAAGTATAAATCACTCCAAGGTGATTTTATGACTTTAATAATGTTTCTGTTGACTGAGAATTTAATTCCTTGCACAAAAGATCCCTTGCTGCAATAATCCTAAAAGACTCTGTTCAGAAAAGGAATACTTCCAATTTGGTGATCAGACAATGTTTGAGAGACAACTAGTAAACTGTATTTCGTAAAAGTTTCCAATGTTCTGAATATTACATTCAAGTGCAGTTTTGTATGAACCTAATAGAAAAACTCGGAAGGGCAAAAGGAACTCAGTAGACTAAATCTTCTAGGTATACATAAAAGGTAAGTTAGAGAATAACTAACAAAGGAGTAAGAATGTACTGTTATTCTTTATTATTGAGAAAGCCAAGATTGCATGAATAGTTTTACTGCATTTGTCTGTTTATGAACCAGGTACTCCTTTAGTGATCACATCACTGGTGAGATTTAGAAGTAGACCCAAGAAGAATCTGGAGTTATTCTATCTCGTTTAACCTTTTTGAAGTTGAGATTGGCTCTCACTCTCAATTCCTCTTCTGCTTGGGATTAGTTGCCAGCACTTGTAATTTCCTGAAGGAAGTAACCCGTTTAGGGCCACCCGGGTCACTGATGACCACCTCTCAGCCTTCCGTACTAAATGAAGAGTCGGTCAGACAGTAGAGAATACAAACCAATAACTGTTTATTCATATACACTCAGAGTGGAGCCCCATCTGCCCAGTCTCTAGGAGTGCTGCAGAGGGAACTGAAATCGACAAGCATAAAGATACATTATGTGTGTTTCGTAACCGGGCGAAAACACGCCCACAGTCGAATTTTCCTGGCAGGTGCAGTTAAACAGCGAAATACAGAAAAAAAGGTTTCAGCGCTCATATCTTACACAAATTAACATAGTCCAAGGTTGTTCCATCCGGAACCCACCACAAGACAAGGGGGTGAGGGCCTCTATCTAGTGAGAAAGCTCTATGCTTACTTGAACATTGTGCTCATTGTTGAAACAAAACCCAAGTGAAGAAACAAAACTCAGAGAGGAGCATTTTCTCAGAATTGAACTAGATCAGTTTCGAACAGCCTAAAATGGCGCCCAAATAGGAAATGGTGCAGCGCATGCTAACTTACATGGAGCACTGCGTAAGCATAAGCAATTTTTTTTCTAACATTCCATATGTGCTGAGGATTTATTTCTGGGGAGATAGGCGGAATTTCTTCACTTTTACAGAAAGCCTGGATTTCAGCTGATTGGCTCTTGACAGAAGGACACTCCTGGGAGTTTTGCTTGCTACAAGTCGAGTTCCCTACTCTAGTGGGACTTCAGAAAGAGGCCTAGGAACAGGTCAGATAGGAAGTGGACTTTAAACACGTTGGATCTTGCTACAACTGATGAACGAGTAAGAGTTAAAACGAGTCAGGAGTTAAAACCAGTGCAGCTTGTTTTCTCTACTTGTAGTAAATGTGCCATTTGAGCAGTTCGGCATTGACCATTTCGGGCCCTTTGACAAACTCCCTTCTACCGGCAACAAGTATATCTTGGTTGTTGAGGTAGTAGCTCAGAGGAGCAGAATTGCTAAGGTAATAGTCAAGGCAGTCCTAGTGTCATGTGGTCAGGATAGGTCTAGCAGAGACAGCACCATTGACATGCTCATGTTTCTTAAGTTGTCTTCTCTTTTTACACACAATGACCTTTGACATACATTTGCGTGCCTGTCAATGCAGGATAACATTCTCTGAATCTGCATTGCTTACATTTAAACTTCGTAGACACTCTATCATGATACCTTGAACATTCGGTACAAGGGAGAAAGTTCACTGTGCAAATGTCATATTTGTTATTTTTCCGGTAGGCGACACTACTATCCAACTAGAATAAATAACTGCAGCCCAAACAGGGGTTGAGACATGGCAACATCGGTTATATTGTTAGAAATACACAACCACTTCCTTGTTTAGACAGAGGAGCACTCAGCTGACACTGCAGGGCACCACATGTCAGAATACCAGCTCTGCTCATTCCTGCGTACCAACACAAGGGATGTCCAGCTCAACACCAAGATAGACAGCCTGATGATGCTTACCCACAGGTAACGGGGAGGTAGTCCACCCAGAAGGGATTTGACAGATGACCCACCGAGGCATGACTAGGGTAGGAGCGCTGATAGAAATGGGATCTCTGGTTGGCTAAGCTTGCGCCAAAGCCAGGCAGAGACCACCACTCTAGTCAGGGCGAGGGAGTTACACGCCAAAGATAACCCCTGCTCACCCCCTTGGTAGCTTGGCACGAGCAGTCAGGCTTATCCCGGAGGCAATGTGTAAAGCGGTTGCGCAACACACCCACAGCAACAACATACTAGGCACACCACAAAAAGGAACTCCACACAAGGTTATATATAAAAATAGCCTTTGTATTATCATAAAACACATTAGAATAGTACTCACATAATATACATCGTGCCACCTGGCACGGGGTCATATTTACAAGGGAATTATTTACATCTGACAGGGCCAACTGGACCACTGTCAGAACCAGCACAAAGCGAACTTAGTATATGTAGTACTTATAATAAATGTAGAACACATCATGAACGAACAACCAGTAATCACTGGTAACCACTGTACTTAGCATCAGCCTGTAACATAAACTACATTATGCACAGTATCACATCAGGCGCGAATTACATTCTGCGCCAACCTCATAAGCCTAAACACATTAGGCAAAACCTCATAATCCTGAAAGTACCTTAGAGGTATGAAACAGGGTGCGTAAATCATACTACATGATTACATTTCCTAGCACCCAAAATCACATCAGCACATAGATCAGATTAGGGCCTGGCGCCCTATAAACCTAACTGTCCCCCTGGCCAACTGGCCATCTCTAAAGGGGCTCAAATGCCCTATGTCCACAGAGTCAGGGCGCGCTGCCAACGCAGCGAAAGTCAAGGGTGCGCAACTGCGCAAACCTAAACGTAGCAGCTGCCCACTACTTGCTGGGCAGCTGGGAGAGTCAGGGGCCAAGGAGTGCATCTTACTCCTAGCGCAAAAGTACACTAATACCCCCAAAGAACGGTGGCCTAAACGCTGCAGCTGGCACTAAGTGCTGCGCAGCTGTAAAAGAAGTAGAGGCCTGGGCACTCACTGTGCCCTGGGAACTAATGGGGCCCTAAAACACCCATCTGCCCAACACGTTGCAGCTGCCCTCTAGCAAGCGGGGCAGCTGTGAAATGGCCAGGCTGGGGCAACACTGGCCCCTCTGGGCCCTCAAAACACATATACCCCCGTCGTTGGAGCCACACGGGGCTCTGAAACAAAACATGCCCATGATGGAGCGTCCCTCTACCATGTGGGGCCGCTCAGGGGGTAGGCACCGGCACTTGGGCCTCGGTCCCCTCTTCCCCCCCAGCCCTCTTCACTCACCGGGCTGCATCAGGAGAGCTCCGGTCTCCTCTCTGCCCTCGGGACCGGTGCTGCTCCCCTTCACCCGGGCCCCCTCCTGGGACCCGGGACTTCTCGGTGGAGCCGGCGAGGCTCCGGGAGCATTTCTCTCATGGCGCGGGGCTTCCCTCCATTCCTGGGAGCCCCGCGCTGCCGACGGCGGCCTCGGCCACCTTCACTCTTCACCCGGGCCCCCTCCTGGGACCGGGGACTTTTCCGCGGTGCTCGGGGAGGCGGGGTAGGCTCCTGTCCTCCCTTAGGTACGCAGTCAGGCTTCCGGCCGGCTGGCAGGCCCCGCCCATGTCCCAGGCAGACGTGCCTGACTTCCGGGTCGCGTTCAGACGTGGCCCGGAGATTCCCTTCGCTTTGGCCCGGCCGCGGCGGTGATTCCGTTTCTCCTGGCGCAATGAGAGGTAGGCTCCCTCTTAGTTTAAAATATAAAGCGGGGTGGGCTCCCGCTAGCCAACAAATGCAAAATGCGGGGTGGGCACCCGCTCGATCCACAAGTATGCGGGGTGGGCTCCCGCAATTCGGGCATCACGGGGGAATCCCTACGTCGGGATTCCCTCGGGGGTAATTGCAGCTCAGCGCTGCGGAGCCCTCGTGCTCCTTTTCTCCAGCAGGTAATTTAAATATAGCGCTCACGGGGCGCAAAAAGGATGCAGCAGTCCTCCTCCAGGGGAGAACAGGTCCTGGAGAAATAAAGAAAATCAGTACAAGGTCCCAATAATCCTTTAGGCATCCAGGGGCAAGGCAGGGCCCAGGGGCCAGCACACAGGGCCCTCCAGCAGGGAGGCAGCCCCATGGCGGTCCCTCCTGGGCCCCACCAACAGCAAGCCCCCCTCCGTCAGGAGCACTGAACAGGAACACTGAAACTTTTCATGGGGTCACAGCCCCTTCTTTTATACACATTTCCCTTTGTGTCACAGCACAGGGCTGGGGAAAAACCAGACGCAACTGGTTTGGGGGAGCTTTGGAGCACTTTGTTTTGCTCAGCTCCTCTCTCCTTTCACAGGACAGGCTAGGGACATCAGACGCACCACAGGGGGTGGAGCCAGCATTGTGGAGGGAAGGCACAGCCCTATTCAGGTCCCAGGTGCAACTCCTCCCTCCCATCTAGATGCAGATCTCCCTATTCAGCCCTGTGCTGACTCACCCTGCCCCTCCTGAAGCCACACACACCTCCCAGCCCCTGTCACTCACAAGCCAGACATGCAATTCACATCAGGCAGGCAGGCACAGAGCACACATACATGCCAACTTCTAGAAGTGGCACTTCCACACCAGCCATAATAAATCTGCGCACACCATTGCGCAGCATTTATTCTCACGAGTTCGCACATACTAAACTCGCCCCTGCACTCCTCTCACACCAGGAATTACCATGGACACACATATCCCCCATGCATTCCTATGGGAGGGCAGGACAATCTCACCACACGCACTCAGCGAGCACGCACTTTACACTGGACCACAGTGCTAAAGTGCCCAGAGACTTAAAACTACTAACACCAAGGTACATATAAGGCAAAAAGTTCAGGGGTGAACCTGCCAAAAAGGGCCAAGTCCAACAAGCGCTTAGAAGAGGTACATATATATACACAGTACTTAAATGCCTGCATATATACACTGTCTTAGCACAATGGTGGAAATGTTTTTCTTTTCACTGTACTTGTAATGTAATTACACTAATCTGTTTCATTCTACTCATAATCACAGCACATGTATAGTATGCAAGAATCACAACGCTACAATAAATACTGTAAAGCCTTGCCGATAATTTCTTGCATACTTATTTGCGTATGCACAAGAGTCCAAATGAAAAGGTTCTAGATCTGTTACCACTATTTCCTTGGGGGAACAGGGTTGTCATGTTCTGAGGTTGCACACACATTTGTTACCCTGAGCCCAGCTGAGGAGGGATCTGATTAAGGGAAATGCTGTGTTTGTGCTAGGAGGGTGAGGGGAGGGCTCATAATGTGAAGCAGAAGGGGGAAGCAAAACCGATGGAAAGCAACAATTAAAACAAGCCGTGATGGATGGAAAGCAACATTTAAAAAAGAGTTCTCCCAAACAGCTGATAAAGAATGCAAGCATAAGGAAACTGTACTTGGGCGGTGCTCCTCAGCCTTGAATGGAAGTGAGGTATCAGCTGTGTGAATGAGTTAGGAGGAAGCAAAGAAGAGCGACGCAGGAGTGAACCTATGGTAAGCTGCAGGCAGGAATAAAGTTGTTCTATAGATTACAGCAGATCTTGCAGACAGCGCATTTTCACTGCCTAGGCTTGACCTAAAAATAGCACACTCACTCATCCCCCTAAAGATAAATCAGAGTCCAGTCTGAGATGGAAACATGTGGAAAGTCAGATCCTGGATGAAGGAAAGGCACTTCAGTGCAATAATACTTTTGACAGACCATGTGGAATATGTGTGCTGATTAACAATACAAATTAACTAAATCACTCTCTCCTGCTGAAATGCTTAAGAAATAAGCATGGAAAAACAGAGGGTGGGGGTACAATGAAAATACATACACATTCTCTGTTGCAGTACTGAAACCTGCAATATAACTTTTAAACAGATCATTCAAATTAGGTAAAGGCTGCTTTCAGGTGACGAACTAACAATACAGCACTTTATGTAGAGACAAGAAAAATGTGAGTGCAAACAAAATAAAGCCAAGAATGAGATAACATGAGGGGAAATAGCAATACTGACAACAAACTCCACATGAAAAATCAGCTGTCAAGAGAAGACAGAGACAAATAAATTAAACACTATTTTCAAAGTAGTTAGACTGAATTGCAACTTCTGGTGCTAACAATGAGGGGTTTTGTCCTTACTACCTCTGAGGAGGCACTGAAGCGCTTTAGGCCGGGCAGCACGATGCTCCTGTACTCAAGGTTAATGGCTGAACCATTCGTTATTGTTGGATTATTGGGATTTGTCTTGTGCTCTCAAGGAGACCAACCAGTGTGTTTTTTTTGGCAGATTATATTAGTAGGAGTTAAGTGTGCCTTTAGAGGGGAAGGTGTACGTGAGTTGATGCAGATGATTGGTGAGATTAGTAGATGAGCTAGAGGAGAATAGGCATTGGCAGGCTGCAGGGCATGACTTTCAAATAAGGACAGGATGTGATCTTTGACATGTGCTGTGGTGCGGAGATCTCACACTTCATTGTGTCCATGATATGGGTCCTCGAGCCTGAAGCCAGCGGCAGTACTTCCTGCTGCCAGAAACATCACTTAATACAAATGATGTGTCTCAAGGGCAGCCTTAGAAAGAGATTTAAGAAAGGAACCACTGCACCTCAATCTGCACTTTACAAAATGAAATGTAATCATACAAAAAAGTGCAAAGAATAAGTTTTATTTTGGATTACATGTTCCACAAATCACTATGTAATGTAATGGATTAATATGAACAAAAGCTTTCAGGGCATGCCAGGACAGGGATAGAAAATAAAGGGCACCAAGATGGGTTTCAATCTGACAATAATAGTTTAGGACAGTCATATTTTACGTGTATGGCACTGTACTTGCACATTACACTCAGCTAACCTAGGGAGTCATTGACAGCAAACTTCTGACACACCATGCTTAGAAATTACAATACAAGCATGGCGAGGCTACCAGGCTACAGAAATACATTTATGGCTCAAATAGGCAAAAAATATTCCAGAAAACAGTTTACAACTGCCAACTGATTGAGCCAACATGAAAGTTCAAATTTAAGATAAACAAAGCACGTTCATGAGGGCGTGGCCGCGACCGCCTTCAAGATGGTAGCGACCTTGTGAGGCTCCTGCAGCAGTGGGCCCATAAACGGTTGTGTCACAATCAACATCATGCTGGCAAGTGTTGTCCGACCTCCCGCAGCGGCCTGAATGACTGGAGATTCCCAGGTCGTGACCTGGTGGACCGCCGAGGCCCTGCAGCCACACATCAAGCCAGCAACAGGGGCCACCCGGTCCTGCTGGTGCTGCCTCGGTATTGGCTATCTGACGCCGGCCTGGAGGAGGACCCCGAGAGCACACTGCATACTTCCGGGAGAGGAGGAGGACGCGGGCAGGGCCTGCTGATGGCTGTCCCATACCTGCTGGCCTGGAGTCTTCGGCTGACGGAGGCGGTAGCGGCTGTCACGTGCTGACCCGGCCCCTCTCATCAAGACTTTGCCAAATCTGAGCCTGCAGTACACACAGGTACTGTGGCAAGGGCTCCAGGGGTGTGGGGGCTTGCTGAGATGCTTAAAGATTTATTCAGGACTACCCACATCGTGGACACCCCGGGGCCCTGCTATCTGCGGCAGCTGCTGTGGGCCCCATCTGTGAGCCCCTGTTGACCATCCTACGCTGATATCAGCCCTCCCCCTCAACACCTATACGCGGCAGGCCCCTGGTGGTTCAGACCCAAATATTCCCACCTACAGACCGCGCTGTTGCCTGTCCCTGCTCCACCATTTAACACTGTGTGGCTTGTCCTGCGTGGAAGTGTGGAATTACACTGTCCGAGCATTGACCCGCACTTCGTGGTGATATATCACGCAAGGCATCACCTGCAACGACGGACAGAACAGACCCGAAGCAGCGCAAGTTGCAATTTGACCAAGCTGGCCCAGCCATAAGCGGCGGGGCAAACTCAGACGCAGACGACACTGCTGGTGCTCCTGCAGAGATGGTCCCTGCTAACGACACCACAGCCAAAATGAAGAGCTCAGGGCTGGCTTTCGGGCCATGGATGCTCAGTTTGACACCCTGGCGAATCACATGGACAGACTGGGGGAACGTCTTGACTGCCAGGGGGTACAACTGGATGATGCAGAGGAGAGAATATTGAGTCTAGAAGATGCGTTATTCACAGTCCAAATGCGCCTAGAGAGGGTGGAGCGTGTACTCAAACAAGTACCCATAAAAAATGAGGACCTAGAGGCCAGATCGAGATGCAACAATATCCGCATCTCTGGCATTGCTGAGTCCACAAATATGGGCCGAAGAACTCCTTCATTGAACAATTTCTAATTGACTTGTTTGATCGATCCAGCTTCTACCCAACCCTCTCAGTGAAAAGGGCACATCGCATCCCTGACCCTCGGCCAACTGCTGGTGCCTCACTGTGGTTTCTTATTGCGCGACTCCTGAACTATAAAGACAGGGACACAGTCCTTCGCCTGGCCCGAGAGTGCGGTGAAGTGCAACACCAGTTAGCAACCATCTCCATCTATCCAGATTTCACCCCCACAGTCCAGGAGGCCAGACGTAAGTTTGGCGAGGTAAAAAACACCCTCCGCAAACTGAACATCAGATTTGCAATGCTGTACCCGGCCCACCTTAACATCGACCATTACAGGAAACCCAAGATCTTCAAGACCCCTGCAAAGGTAGTCAACTTCTGTAAGAAACTATCCAGTGGTTCCCCTCCTCACCTCCGGGGCACCCCAGTACCAGATGACTAGCTGACGGAATAAGCCCCGCTGCGTATTCAGCCCGGGCAACTGGATCTGCTGGGACCACACGTACCGGAGACTCTGAGGCTGAACATGCTTTAAACCGCTTTGACTTTCACTTGCCCTATCCTTCTCTGCTTTCGGCAACACTATCCTCCTATTCCTTGCTTTTACCTCCTTTATAATTAGGCCGCTGCCTGCTGGGTCGCCTTTGCGCCTCATTGGTGTATAATAAAATCACAAGTTTGGGACCCTTTTGCTGTTTGTTTTTGTTAATTGGGATTCAATGGATGTTTTTTAATCTAGTGTGGGTGGGGGAGGGGGTATCCCTGTTTTTCGAGGTGGATGTTGTTTGAATGCTTATTCTTAAATCTGCCATGCAACCTCATGATGCCAATAATTTGCCTCTTCAACAATTGCAGTCGCTCAGATATCCGGGCAGGCCCATTGTTCCTAACCATGCTTCAAACCGATACGTGACATGACCAAATCTTTCACAATATCCTGTATTACGTGGAATATACCCACATAAGGGCAAGCAAGTTCTGGCTTTCTTCAACAGACAGGGCATTAAAATTGCCTATCTGCAAGAAACGAACCTACCCCCTGGCTCCAGTGGTGCATTTGCTAAATCATGGGGCATGCATCGATATTTCTCTTCCTACAATACAGACTCACAAGGCACCTGCATACTCATACATAAGAGCGTCCCTTTTCATCTCTACACATCCCACACTGTCCCAGAAGGTTGTTATATTATACTTCATGGCCTCCTCGCAGACAAACAGGTCCTGTGGTAAATATATACGGGCCCACTGTAGACGATCAGGCTTTTTCCAAGGCATATGCAATCTCATTAGCCATGTGGGCATTGACCAGATAATCATGGGGGACGATTTCAATCTGACCCAGTACCTACAGCTAGACTCTACTAGCACACGCCCAAGTGACAAGCCGAAAGCCAGGGCTTTGCTTTGCCAAATTATGGATACATATGTGCTACGTGACCCCTGGCATTTCCTTCATCCCACAGACCCGGGCTTCACTTTTTATTCATTGCCCCACGCAGTTTGGACGAGATTAGCCTATTGGTTTCTCTAGGCCAATATCCTGCACTGGGCAACAGAGGTCCATACACTTCCATGTACCCTTTCTGACTATAGCCCGGTTCTGCTACACCTAGCCATCCTTGCAGGTACGAAACCGAGAGGCGATGGTGATTCCCTGGTGATGCTCTGTGTGACCAAGTGTTCAAGAGTGAGATGCTGGCAGCAGTGGTGGAATATTTCTCGATAAATACAAGCTCTGTCAATACACACGCTCTGCTCTGGGAGGACTTTAAGGCTTACATCCAGGGGGTAAGCATATCCAAACAATCTGGCGTCTTATGCAACATACGTCACCATAGAAAGTGCATCAAATCTGAATACAGACCATAGATTAGGCAGCGATTATGGATGGTAATTTGCGACTCCATGACCGGGCCCTTTTAATAGCAGAATTTCGTACGATGACCGATCGAGAAATTACATACTTGGGGAAATACACTATGGCGTGTAGATATGGAGAGGGTAAGCGACCGGGCCTTACGTTGGCCAGGATACTATGACCCAATCGAGCGAAAGATTACATCACAGAGATTCAAACTGACACAGGCGTGCGAGCTTTGGGCACTGAGGGAGTGAAGGCAGCATGCCTAGAATACTATAAGCACTTATACATCTCCTGCATTCCAGAAACTCCTCTAGAACTCTCCATCTACTTAGAAAACATAGTGATGGTATGGCTGGCTGATGGACAACAACAGTTTCTTCGTGAACCCCTCACGCTCGACGAAATCAAGGAAGCCATTGACACACTCAATGGCTCCAAAGCCCCTGGGCTCGACGGCCTCACTGGCGCTTTTTATAAAGCCTTCAAATAACAATTAGCCCGCAACTTTTAACACTGTACTATGAAGCCCTAACTATTGGTCTACTACCACCCACTTTACGAGAAGCAGTACTCACTCTATTATTAAAACCGGGTAAGGACCCCACCCTATGCACCTCGTACAAACTTATTTTGCTTCTTAATCTAGATAATAAAATATTGACCAAAGCCTTAGCAACCAGGCTGGCCCTCCTCATAGAGCAAATTATTTCATCAGTGCAGTCTGGATTTGTCCCTCATAGATCAACCTCACTTAACCTCCGCACAATATTTGTGGTTCTCCATAATATATCCCTGGCCGTACCTGCAGCAATGGCCCTTCTAGATGCCGAGAAGGCATTTGATTCCCTCAAATGGACCTTCCTGACAGCGGTCCTGTGGAAACTTGGGTTCCCCCTTCCTTCTATCCATGGTTAAGCTGTTATACTCTAAACCACTGGCCTGTATACAGATTAACAGATCGCTATCCACATTTTTCTTCATTGCCAGAGGAATGAGGCAGGGATGCCCCTCATCTCCCTTACTCTTCATCATAGCTATGGATACTCTGGTCAGTCACATGCAAGCTAGACATCTCCATCAAGGGCTCCAACTCAGACGGGGACCACTGCTTCTCTCCTTATATGCCGATGATTTCCTTCTTTTCATCAAACATCCCGCTGGCAATCTTATCCCCCTGGTGGAGGAGATAATGCATTTTGGTGACCTTTCGGGACTACAGATTAACTGGGCCAAATCTGGGCTCTTCCCACTCACAGATACCAGGTGCCTCTAGTACTGATGGCAGTATGAGGTAATCCATGAAGGCGAAAAGTGTCAGTAAAAAAGCATTACGCCATTTTTTCAGTGGTGGACTCTTTTGCGAAGGAGAAAATGTGTCTACTGTCACCATTATAACTTGGTGGCCTTCAGGATGTGGATGATCGATAATAAAATCTATACATTTATATGGGACAGTTTAGAAGACACTGGTAAAGGCTGCAAATATCTGAGGGGCTAAAATTGCAAAGATATATGCTGAGCACTGATAGGACAAGCAAAAATATATTCCTGCACATTAGACTGAACTGTTGACAACTAAAACAATCTAAACTAAATCCAAAGTAGGCTTAACTCCTCTATAGACAGAAATGGCTAAATCATGATGCAGCTTCTTGAATAACAGTTGTAATTTCCTTGTAATGTATGGCTCTCATAGATAGCCTCTATTGTTTTTTTCAGTTTCTAAACGAAATAACTCACTGCTATGACATAGTAACAGTTGATAACAAAACTGGTCACCCACTGTTGTGATGTCATAAAGGCCTTCCATGCCAGGCTGAAGGGCTCTCTGAAAGCCTGTTAGTGCAGCTGTGCTCGTCTGCAGGAGGAAGAAAGAAAGCAGGGAATGTGGTTTTGGTTGATTAAGGACTGCAGGTAAGTTTGTTTTTTAAATTGGGGACAGGGAGGAGGCTGTGTTATGTATAGCTCCACATTCCTTCTCTGCCCTTGCTTAGCAGTTGAATGCAAGTGAAGATGATGTAGGGGCCATACATAACATAAAATTATAGATGGTTAAAAAGTGAGTTACAGGGGGATGTTGTTGACTTTGAGGTCCCTAGTGACAATACAGACAACTCGCTTTATTCTCTTTGTCTATTTTGTCACTCTGAACCCCTCAGTAAAAACATCCCCATAAGTCACTGTTACCCATCTATAATTCTATATGTGTAAAAGTACAGCTTGCTGACTGAAAAACAGCTCATTTTGTCAAGCCCAGGGGTCTTTTAGATGACATATTCTAAATCATTTGGCTCCATCTGTTTTTTGAAGTCTTTACCCTTACTAGAAACGTTTGAACCACTCCAACAACATATTGAGCAGGATTTACAGCCTTCATAATTGAGTAAAGGTTCTGGGTAATAGCAGAACAATATATCCACCAGGACATACCCTGTACCAGGAACATAGGTGACAATAAAATAATACAGTGTTAAACAAATGCCCATCATGCCTGATGACTGTTCCCATATTGAAGATTTTACAAACTCGCATGTCTCAATGGTCAGTTCAGATTTCATATGGTTGTTTTGAGCCATCACTGCAAGCCAAAAGCTCCCTTTCAAACACAGAATAATTACATTCTGAACCTGAATATGAGACAAATTCACTAGAGGATGTTCTTTTCCATCACCTGCCTGTTTCTATAGTAGAACTGCTCCCACTACTCTTTCGGAAACATTTGTCTCCTCAATGAACTTATTTGACATGTCTGGATAGTGTAGGACAGGTGCTTGAACACACATTTGCTTTAATGTAATAAAAGTCTTTTCAGTCTGTTAGTCTCAACAAATAAAATCTTGATAACCCACCTTCTTTAAGATATGAATAATATGATCAGTAATCTTCTCAAAGTTGGTAATAAAAATGGGTAAATCCAAGATATATTTCTGTCTCTTCATCACTTGTAAGAAAAGGTCAACCCAAAATATCATATACTTCTTTTGGAGCCTTTCAGAGGTAAGGTTACTTAATCTGAAATCAAGATTTACAACTTTCTCTTTTTCAAACTCACACATCTCTGGTTTACAATATAAATGGTGTTGCTGCAGTGTTCATATTGTCTGCAAGGGCATGGAGGGCATTATTTTACTCTTTGTAAAATGTTGTGCTCTATGAACCAATACCCAAAAATATTTTATTAGAGGCAAAGGCTTACTATTTTGTTTAAAACTCAATAATCTATAAAAAGGCTTTATTCTCGATTAATTCTTGAGTACAAAGAATAAGGTTGACTAGAAGGTGATAAAGATGGAACAATCAACCCATTCCACAGATTTGTCTTTAATTAAGCCTTTAGAATGCCTTTCTCTTTCTCTGTTAGAGAGTAAATATATCCAGAAAGAACAATGGCATCAGGTTCAGTTGAAATAATGCAATCATATTGCCTATGAAGAAGAGGAAAGAAAGCTCCAGACTAAATGAAAATAGCAGAAAAAGGACACTGTTGTAAAGTCATTGAAGATAGGTTAGCCACTATAGTCTTAGATGTGGCACCTCCCAGTCCTTCATACAGTGACCAATAACCTCCTGAGGAGTAACAATGATCATGACAAAATTGTGATGATAAGGATAGGGTTTGTGTTCAACAACAGATTAAATAATTAATTCTAAAATTACATCGTAATTTGGAGAGGCTATGAGTTCAAAGAATAACACCTCAGTATGATCACAAAAAGATAACTGCAATCGAGAAAACATTTCACGTTTAGGACCTGAAATCAATGGTAAGCCATCACCACTTGTAATCACTTCAGGTCACTTCAGGTGTCTTCTTAAGGAGGAGATTTGCAGTGTGGGTGAGACAGTACTCCATTGCAAAGTGCTCTCGTGCCAAAATGATAGTCTGCTCTCCATAGTTAGGGTCAGGAGAACCATCAACTTTCTATCAATAGAGCTCCATTGGCTCCGTCAACTGAAACTTTCCATTATCGGCCCAACAGTTTATGGGGTAATTACAGGAAGCACGCCATGCTAGAAGCACTGTCAGAATGAAATGGGAATGAGTATCTAGAAAAGCCAGGTTTTAGTTGTTTCTTAAAGGAGGGGGAGGAGCTATTAAGACAGATTGCAGAGGGGTGACTGTTCCAGTGGGAAGAGTGTTGGGTGTAGGGAATGTAAGCTCAGTGGGTAGCTGAAGAACAAAAGAGCTGCATAGATTGAGCAAATGATACTCAGTTGCAGAGATAACAGGGGCCAGTAAGATACAGGGCTGTGTGAGCATGACAGAGCAGTTTGAAAATGCTCTTTTCTGAATGGTCAGTCAGTGGAGGGCTTTAAGATGCATGGTCATTGATGCACCGGTTGGGAGGTTGAGGACCAGGTGCGCGGAGGTGCTCCGGATGACATGAAGTCTTTTAGTGAGGTAGGTGGGGGTATCTACGTATGAGGCGTTATCGTAGTCCAAGCAGCTCGTTATAAAGGCTTGAATGATAGACTTGGTTGCAGGAAGCCTGTGAACATTTTTCGAGATCATCTAAAGAATGCAGAAACAGGTGGCTTTTACTCATGTGATTTAGTGATCCATTGAGAGATTACTGTCCAGAATGATTCTGAGGTTTTGACAGAGGAGTTGCGATATGGGGGAAGGACGGATTCTGAGTTTTGGTGGCATCCAGCTTTTGTCCTAATTGGAAGTAGAATTGCTAAAGAGCATGACATTCATCTTGTTACTGCTGAGCTTCAGGCAGTGCTCACACATTCAGTTGGCTACATCTAACATCCAGGTTTGAATCTATTTCTAGTGGAGACTACATTGTCAGAGATAGACAGAATGAGTTGTAGATAATCCGTTTCAGAGATGATCTTGAGAATGTCTTTCCTGACGAGAGTTATGAGACTGCCCAACTAAATATCAAAGAGCGGGGTGTAGGGAGGACCCCTGGAAATCACTGCAGGTAAGATGGGAGGGATTGAACTGGTAAGAAAGCAGAAATATGGACTGAGTTCATCAAGAAAGCAAATAACTGATCCAGTTGAGGACATCCAGACAAATGGCGCTGTCATGAAGGTGATTGAGATTGGAAACGCTATTGAACAGATCAAGAGGGATCAGGGCTGCTGAGACTACCTAATCCAGGCTGCAACAGATGTCATCAATTGCAGTGATAGAGCTCTCTTGGTGCCGTAGGCAGCTCCGGAGGCAGATTGGGACAAGTCAAGAAGGAGGTTTTCTTCGAGAAAAGAGGGCAACTGAGTATCAACTGCTTTTTTAAGGACTTTAGCTGGGATGAGAAGGAGGGGTATCTGCCTGTAATTCAAAAGAACCAAAGGAGTTGCACTGGAATTTTTAATTGGCGGAATCACAGTATCATGTTTACATAGGCTGGGGACTTCGCAAGAAAGAGGTGATGCTGAGAGAGAAGTGAGTACTGGGCCTATAGTGTCAGAGCAGAAGGTAAAGATAAAATGTGGGTATGGATCACTAGGTGATCTGGATTTGGTGGCGTTTAGTCATTTGATTCACCATCTCTCAAGTGATAGGAGTAAAATTTGAAAGAGAGCAACCATTGTTAGAACAGAAGGGGGTATCCAGGAAGAGAAATTGCTTGAGGGAGTGCTGAGGTATAGATAGTGTTCATAGTGCTGAGAAAAAATTCTGACATTTCAATAGGCTAGCTTGAATCCAGAGGCAAATCCAGTGGCAAAGTGAACAAGGGACCCACGTCTGGACATACCCTGGCCACTTAGGGCAAACATAGCAAACATAATATGATGAGGGGTGATACCACGAAATGGGTCCCAGGATGCTTGTTTCTGGTCCAGGGAGGACCTGGCTTGGAAGTTTGGGCTGGACTGTTCCCATGAGGAACAGGGTCAAGACTGATTTGCATATGGCTGGGGCTAAACTGGGGTAGCATGTTAGCAAAAGAACAATGGATTTAGCAAATATCTCTTGACTGGGAGTGAATGTTTGATTTGCTCTGCATTCCGTCCGTCATCTGTGTGTCTTTTGCTTTCTCAGCCTAAATTCACCGTGTATGCCCAGACTTGGGTCCCGGGCTTACTGTGTCACTGGATTCAAGCTAGCCTGGCTGATGAGGGGTGATGCGCCGAAACTGATCTAAGGATGCTTCTGTCCGGTCCAGGGAGGACCTGGCTTGGCAGTTCGGGCTGGACTATTCCCATGAGGAACAAACAGGGTCAAGACTGATTTGCATATGGCTGGGTCTAAACTGGGGTGGCATGGTGAACAAAAGAACAATGGATTTAACCCAGATCTCTTGACCGGGGGGTGAATGTTTGATTTGCTCTGCATTCCGTCCATCATCTGTGTGTCTTTTGCTTTCTCGCCATCTAAATAGCAGGCAGTGGTATTCGAGGATCCGTAGAGGGATTATAGAATCCTATGATTCAAGGATCTACTGCAAGATCCGAGGACCCTGCATGCATGTAAGTGAGTCTGGGCTTGAGTAGCTGCACAGTCTAACCTGTTTGCCACAGAGCACGCAACAACTGTACACCAGTGAGCTACCACCGGGGGGAGGGTGAACAGAGGAGCGTCGTTGCCTGCACCACATGTAAGCTAGGTAAGACAGTACCCCTAGACCTATGTAAGCAATTATAGCAGCTAGCTGTAAATGGGAAGAAATGAGTAGTGCAGAAAAAATCAGTCACAGACATCCACCCTGAACAGAGCAGGACATTTACCATTGTGACCCAGTGACTGTGTTGCACACAGGCTGCTAAATCAAGGGTTTGTACTGGCAGAGGTAGCTATTTCTCCACCAGTGTAAAACTGGAGGCTCCGCCACTTCTAAATGAAGTGGGGAAACCACAGGTTTGTGAAGAGGGAGCTTTATCTGTTTATGAACCCAATAGTCATCTTCTGCCTGCGAGACATTAGGATCATGTGCTGTTCCAATCATTAATTCTTGATTATTTGTAGTAAAGTACTCAGGCAGATTTGGAGTCTAATGGACAGCTCTTCTTCCCACCAGATCAGTGTAGTCAATTGCTCCTGCTCCTTTGGCGGAAGACTGTCACCATGTTTAGAAATCCCAATCCTGCAAGCGGGATTAAGTGCCACCATGGCGATGGCTCCACTAAACACATTGGGCCTGATTGACAAAGGTAAACTTACACTTTTGTGTACGTTTAAACTTGCTGTAGTAACTTTACTACTGTTTTGGTATTCACAAACTACAAGTGTAATTTTACTAGTAGTAATTTTACTAGTAGTAAATTTACTAGTAGCAAAATTTGTAATAATAAAATTACACTTGTGGTTTGTGAATACCAAAAAAGTGAAAGGGTACGCTAACTCAAAAGTGTTTGTATACATTTGTGAATCAGGCCCTGTGAATCAGCACACTGAAGCTATGCTGAGTAGGTGCCTCGTTTAGTGCCATTCAGCAAAGATTTTGCCTTTTCATTCACACATTCAAAGCTAGATTTTGTTATTGAAAAACGAAAATAAATCACAGAAGACCACCTCAGGTTCCAACCACTCTCTCGTGTAATTAATTCCTCTTTGGTTTGCCCTTCAATAAGGATAGGGAGTCAGCTCAAGGTGATTTATCATCATTTCTCACAGACATTTGATGCAGTACAGTATCCCATTCTGCTGTTCTTTTCCGGGCAACCTCCCTTTTCACCAAGCATTTCAGCACCGCATCCTCATCTGTCTCCGACTTACTCTGGGGCATATCAGCAAGGGCCGGCGATAATTATCGCTAAGCGCGCTTAGCGCTAGGATAATTATCGCCGGCTATTGCTGGATTTTATCGCTGAGATAGCGCGCTATCAGCGACGCTTATCTCCAAAGCGATAAAATTCCAAGCGCAAGCTGCCAAATGTGCGATTATCGCTGGAAATCCAGCGATAATCGCACAACGTTTGGCGATAGCTTGATGATAGGGCAGGGCAGACTTAGCCATTATATTCACCTTCCTTTGGATATAATGGCTAAGTCAGGCTGAAAGCAGGCGTAAGGCAAGTAGCGATAACCGCGGTTAGCGCTACTTTTCTTATCGCTACGCAGGTTAGCGATCAGCTTGCTGATAGGAGAAATGTCTGTTAGCGACATTTCCCACGTTATTTTGGGGAGGAACGCCCACTTTGCATCTCATTAGAGATGCAAAGCTGGGCGTTAAGGGAAAGGGCGCTAAGGCATGGATTCACGCGATAGCGTGACCTTGCTGATAGTGCGATAAAATTATTGCCGCTTTTCGCCCGAAAACGGACGCTAAAGCGGCGATAATTTTATCGCGGGGCCTTGATGATATGCCCCTCATTTCTTGTTCCCCCGGATTCTGCATCAGGGCTTCCATACTTTTCCAGCACATTGCTATCTGCTTTTTAGCCAGAAGCAGCGCCTAGCCAGCAAAATAATACAATACATCCCTTGCACCCCTGTTGAGGCAGCAATCCAAACAGTGCCACCCGAGGATTTTGCTACAGTTGCGGGCCTGTCATTCTTTCTACATAGTCATAGATCATAGGCCAGTGTGGCTGCAACTGCCGCAATCCCATAACATTTGCAAAAGATCAGCCTGCCCTTCACTTGGGCAGGCATCAGTCATGGTGGGAGACATCCTATTTAGCCTAATAGGTGTGTGAGGTAAGTGTGAGCAGGATGTTAAACTGAAGCAATCAAAGTCTGACATTTCTTGTCACCATTTTGGGGTACATCACTGCTCTTTCCCAGCCTTTGTCCGTAAAGTCTCCTTCCAAGTCCATGTCCACAACTCCTTCAGTGCAGTCAACTGTACTTTCGACATTCTTATAAGCGTCTGGTACAGCTGGATCACCGCTCTTCGGGAGGCACCCAGATTCATCGTCATTGCTGCCACCCCATGTGTTGCTGGAAGATGTACCCTTGAACTCCATACTGTTTTTATCACGTGAAGGACTTTTTCATTCACCAGGTATTGCCCAGCACCAAAACAATTATTGAGGCTAGCACCCAGAAGAGTGGTTCAAAGTTTTGGAGTATTATAAATAGTCGTTTTTTGGCGACAAACACCGCTAATCGATTTGAGGCTCATATCACTGAAGATGACTGGCTAAGTCATCTTGGGGAAATCTATCAGTCCTCTTCCGCTTTGAGCAAGGGTCTGGGCCTGGTTGAAGGGAAACCCACTGTCTCGTTCTCAGTTGCGGAAGTAAGAAACGGTATAGCGGGGTTGTCTAAAAATAAGGCCCCAGGTCCAGACGGGATCCCACCTGATCTTTACATCTGTAACATGGACATTTGGGTACCGGCCCTTACCTCCCTTATTAATGCAGCAGATGTAACTGGTCTCCCAGGTTCCTGGGCGATATCTACCATCGTTCCTGTTTTTAAAAAGGGAGACAGACATAGCACTCACTGTTATAGGCAAATCTCCCTGCTTGATTCGGTGGTCGGACGCATTTTATTATATAGGCTTTTCGCATGGGCAGATGAAAATTAAAATGTTATCAGAAGTACAGTACAGTTATCGTCCAGGACGGTCAGCAGTTGATCAATGATTGAATCTTTACATGATCCAGTATACCGTTGC
Source organism: Calotriton arnoldi (assembly GCA_963921515.1). NCBI lineage: Eukaryota > Metazoa > Chordata > Amphibia > Caudata > Salamandridae > Calotriton > Calotriton arnoldi. Next base: position 26,336 of record CAWUFW010021121.1, read on the forward strand.
CCATTCCGGTTCTATCCACCTGGCTTTCATGGCTCTGCCTTCCAAGTTTGATCGCGTTAACAGAACTAAGCTTTGGCAGATCATGTTGTCCATTGGGGTAGATAGAGACATTGTCTTTTTTTAAGGGATCTCCATAGAGATACTAAGGCGGTGGTTCACTACACAAAAGATATTAAGGCCACCCAGAAATATTTAATACATAGAGGGGTCCGGCAGGGTTGCATTTTGGCCCCTTTTCTTTTTAACTTATATGTTAATAACCTGGAGCAGGTCCTTTCGCAGCTAAAAGTGGATTGCCCCCAGGTGAGACAACAAAGTCTGCCTGCACTATTGTACACAGACGATGCTGTACTTATGGCTTGGACAGCTAGGGGGCTGCAAGTTTTGCTGAATTCTTTTGTCTACTTTATGGAGGATCTGGACCTGTTGGTTAACAACAAGAAATCTCATGTGATGGTGGTGGGACCCTGCTCAAGAAAATCCTATACTTTTATGGTTGGGTCCACCCCAGTCCCTAAGACTAGTGTTTTTTCTTACTTGGGTGTATTGTTCGACTCTGCTTTGAACTGGCAGCCTCTAGTAAGTAGAAAGAAAGGTGACTTTGTGAGGGCTAATGCTGTTGTTTTTAACTTTGCTTCTCGACTGGAGACCAATTGGGGCTTTTTTGCAGATTTACAGGGCTAAGTGTATCTCCAAGGTAACCTATGGTAGTGAGATCTGGGGCTACACTACCCACGAAGAGTTTCAAATTGTAGAAAACATTTTTTTGAGGTGGCTATTATGTGTGCCTCAGGGTACTTCTACATTTGTAGTACATTAAGAATTGGATATGGCCTATCTTTCTGACATTCGGGCTTATTGTCCCCTTTCTTTCTGGATGAAAATTTGGCTAAAGATGGTGATCGAACTAAGCAAAGAGATTTTAAAGGATTGTCTGGCCCTTGACTATTTTGATCATATCCCCTGGCTTAAGTATATAAGGGAGTGTTTTATGAGTTTGGGTAGGGGGCGACTTATTTATTAATCCAGATAAAATTTGTAGGAAGGATTTCTGTTGGGTGACGGAGTCCTTCTTCAGAAAGCAGATGTTGGGTAGAGAAGAAGGGGCACTGAGAAAGTCCAGCTTGTAGGCACATTATGTTGAAAACTGTGCAGTCAACTGAGCCGTATCTTTTATGGATTAAAATTAGTTACTACTGTTTTTTATTGACTAGGTTTCAGTTGGACTTCTTTTACCTCCTCCTCAGTCACCTTCGCGGGGGAACAAGGGTCAGAACCTCTTGCTCTGTGGTTGCAATGGTAAGTCTCCACAGGTCATGCCTCATTTTTTAATGTTTTGTAGTTTTTATGAGGTGCCCAGGAAGTCATATATTATCCCCATTTTAAAAAAGGCACATTTTATTCAGGTCCGACCTGCTTTTATCTTTTTACAAATGCTCTCAGGTAACACTGTACTCTATGTTCTTAGTTTTTTAAGGTCTGCTGTTAGGCTCAGATCAAGTTAAAAGCAGTGGGTTAGTTATGGTTGATTGCTGTCTTTGAAAGATTACCCTTTTATTTGTCTAAATGTATTTGTGTATTTCTCCTCATTCTTGTAATTATTCTTGCCAATTCAGTATTAATTTAATCATATTTATATTGAGGATGGTGTTTTTTTAATATTGCACATGTATTGTATAACTGAATTTTTAATGTTCCACATGTATTTTATAATTGAACTTTTATGTTTTTTTGCAAAATCAGAATAAAGTCTGTTTGATTGATTGAATTATATCAGTTGAAGCTGTTAGAATATGCCAAATTCTTCCTCTTCAAGCAAGTCCTCAAAAGTCAATACCTCAGCTACGTCTCATGCCTCAACCTGTATTTTACATGTCAGTTTGCATAAGGTCGGCAGGGTCCATAGAGACATAGCAGCACAAAAGGTACCTTAGTTTTCGTGCACTCTCATCAACACAGTATATTTACCATGACTGTCAAATATATCAAACAGAGAGTGGGTGGAATTTTGCCCGTCCCTCATTGCATATCACAAGTCCGCTCCCGCCGTGTCTGATATCTGCCCTTAGCGGGTCCATCTTTTAACCTAAAAGGTATATACAGGACTTATCCACATTAACTTTCAAGCCAGCCACTCCCTCATATATCTCCAATTGTATCATAGCCTTCCCACATCCTCACGAGCATGTCCCCAGGTACAGCAATATGTCATCAGTATAGAAGCATATAACATGCACTTCCCATCCCATCCCACGTCTATGCCCTAATGACCAGTCTCCCCCTGCAGTGGGCAGCCAGCAGGTCCATGGCCACTGAGAACAAAAGAGGTGACAGCGGGCATCCCTGACAGTTTCCAAGCTCAATAGACAAGACCTCTGGTATGACACAGCCCAGACGCACTGGTGCTCTCGAAAACCCATAAAGAAGGTGTATCCACTGGAGAATGTGATCGCCTAAACCCATCTCTGTAAGCAATACAAATGAGCAGCGGCGGTCCGTGCAGGTAACAGCGGTGGGGCGATGGGGCCGCGTGGGGGGATTTTGAGGGACGATGCAGAGGGAAGATTAAATAAATAATTAATTTTCCCTCAGCATCGTCCCTCAAAATACCGCGGCTGCAAATGAGTATTCCCAGTTGAGGGAATAAAAGCTTTTTTAATATCAATTGACACTGCAGCTGAATTGCTGCAATGTCGCCGTGCATGTCATCATAACATGTCCTTATTTCCCTTATTTATGCTGCTGTTCTTCTAATAGCGATAAACCCTGACAGCCTGGGTGCACAAACATAGTCATCAATGGCGTCAGTCTGTTGGCTACTACCTTGGCCAGTATTTTATAATCTAAATTTTGCATGGACAGGGGACAATACCTAGCAGGCATTAGTGCCTCATGTCCTGCCTTCGGTATTGCCATGATCACTGCTTCCCTTGTCATATCAGGCAGCGTCCCCTGCACGTGCACTACTTCATCATTTTATGGCATTTCCATGCCAGAGCAGCAACATAAAATTCCGTAGGCAGGCTGTCTCCTCACTGCATTTTTCCTTCTGCCATCCTTGATGACAGATTTAATTTCCTCTCTCTCCAATGGGGCATCCAGGTCTTCCCTCTGTACATCATTTAGTGTTTGGGCCTGATCTAACATAAGACTCATCCTCTCTCCGTCTGCCCTCTCCCCCCTGTTGATTGCTACAGGGTGCAATAATAGTCCGACATCACGATATGTATTCTATTTTGGCTGGTTTTAACCTCTTCTTCAGAGGCCTGGATTGCCACGAGTAGCTTCCTGCAATCTTACTGCTTAAGAATCCAAGACAGTAACCAACCCGGTTTGTCTCTTTCAATATGTTGCCTAGTAATCACTGCATTATGATCTAAGTAAAACAATCAACCAGTTATGTCCCTATGTTTCGCCCTGGCCTGTAGGATGACCTTGTATTATATATTTCAGATACAACCTCAGCATCTAGCTCGGCTATTGTTTTTTCCACTTCAATCACTATTCGTTGTAGGGTTGCCCTTGCCCCACATGTTGTGGTGATTTAAATACCCCGGCTGTAACCCTTAAATACGTCTCACTCTATCCTAACATCTGCTATTGTGGCTTCATTGAGTTAAAAATATTGCACAATATGTGTACCCACTAACTGTCTGAGCATGCTGTCAAGCAGGGTTTCCACTCTTAAATTTCAGGTCGAGACTCGAGGCCTACACTGCCCCTAAAACTAATCAAAGCAATCACCGGCACATGGACAGACTCAATACTCGCCATGTGATCCACCCTCTCCTGCGAGCCTACAATATGGTCTGAGTACAGGATCAAATCCAGTCTAGAACCAGCAAATAGTGTGTGTAACATCATAGCATGGGGTGTGCCACACTCATATTCCCCAATGTGTCAGCCAGGCCTTCAGAGCCCCAATGCCCTCACCATTGCTCCATTTGGCAGCAGTGGAAAGATTCTATCTAATCCATCAACATGAACACAATCAAGTCACCTTCCCATAGCATTGGTGTGGTGAGCATGAACACCATCATATGTTGTAAGGAGTGCAGAAATGTCCTCTGTTCCGTATTTGGTATGTAAAAGGAAATCAAATTTAGAGGCTTGCCATCCGGTTACCCCATAACAAAAACATATTTACCATCTGGGTCTATTTCCACTGCTTGTGCTTAATATGGGAAACCTGATCTGATCCATATCAATGCCCCCTGTGTAAAGGGGAAGTATTCAGTCCAATGCGACTACCCCTTCCTTTTCCAGCACAATAATGTAGCATCTTGTCGCACTATGTGCGTTTCTTGGAGACATGTTACATCGATGCCTTGTCTGCTCAGAAAGCTATGTACTCTATGCTGGGCACCCCATTCCATGCACAATCTATGTCATAAATGTATAAGAATCCAACTCCATCATACAAGGATGTATATGCTAGAGAGGGGCAGCAGCAAACGCTTCTTCCCATGATCATGTAGCCTCCAATCATTCGACTCTGCCAGCGCCTCTTCTGATGTGGAAGCTCACAGTCGTAGGGAGAGAGAACTCCTCATCATTTGTTGGGTCGGGCCTGACATCCCAACAGTAACACAGCATTCAGTCATCCTAGAGTGATCATCTTGAGACCACTCTAGGACCTGCAGATGCATACCTTAAATCAGCATGTTGGGAGTGGCCATGTGGGTTCCCTCATACCTACAAGAATAGCGGAATGGGGTGAGTAAGTTGTGGGGGCCTACTGCTCCTCAATCCTGATAGACTGGCCTACAGGCCTAGAAAACATTGTACTGTATCTCCCTGCAGCTTTTATATCAAGAGGCTACAGCCAGCACGGCACAAACTCCCACATATCTACACATCGATCCTCGTTCCCAAGCATCCCACGTCAATTTGTTGTATCTCTATCAAGAATGGCCATCTTATATTGCATCAACTGCAAAAGATCCCAACTGTGACTTACACTATATCAATTTGTCTGCTATCCCAGGTGTCAACTTTGCCATTTCCTCCACATCACAGTCCCCACCACCACCCCAGACAGCGATCCTCCTACAGCACTCTCCTAATCTGCAACAGTGTTCAGTGTGTCTTGCTTCTACTCTCTCTATTCCACCACTTCCATGACTGCTTGCCCTGCTTAGTTTGTGCCTGTTTTAGATGTGGTTTATTATGTTCCATTGGAAGTTTCTCCTAGTTTGCCTCTTGCAAGGCAGGTGACCCTTCCCCCGGCAGTTCAAGTGTGATATTCCTGTCAGCTGCCAACTTATCAGTCCATATGACTGCATTCTCAGCTTCCAGGAAAAGTGCACCACACTATTATCCACTACTCTCAGGTCTACTGAGTAGAGTAACATATATTTAATTCCCAGCTCTCTCAAGTTCCACTGACGTGCACAAAAGTGTTCCTTTGGTGCTGCACTGCCACAATGTCCCCTGGGTAGAGGGACACTCTTCCCCCTCCACTTCATAGGGGCCCTTCAGCCTCATCAACTGTAGGAGGTGATCCCTTTAGTTCAATGGCTCCGGCATGGAAGGCAGCCCTGGCTAATGTGGGGTCGCTGGCACTCTGTGCGCTCTTTCTACCATGAAGAACTTACACAGACCAGTTGGGGCCACACATTCCATGAACCATTGTTCTATGTGGAGGTCCATGGAGGGGCCCTCATTCTGTTTTCGGAGACATGTTATTGATGTTATTCCTCCTGTAGTGTCATTCAGAATTTTTTGCTCTTGCTTCCAGCACTTCCATTCTAGTCTTCAGATCTGTGAATTATGCATGCAATTCTATTACTGCTGGGTGGTTCACTACCAATACCAATTCAACCTCTGCCACTCTATCAGATAGTTTCGATTGGTCGGCTCTCAGCAAATTAATGTCTTCGGCAACCTCATCTATTTTGGCATCTAGCGCCACTCGCGATGCTGTGATTGCTGAAAGCACTATGTTAAACCTATCAGTTGGGCTCTCCACCATGTCTGAGTGCTTCTCTCCTGGTTAGTTGCCAGTAATGTCTTCTGCCCAATGCGCTAGATTCCAACAGTCTGGTTCCGCTTGCTTCAACAGGCGTCACCAGTCCTGGAGTTTGACGTGTTGTAGCCAAAATATTTCTCCTGTGCCCCACCACTCAGTTGCATAGTGCAGGTATGTCTTTAAGGAGTAGCCAAACACTTTGGAGTGTGAGAGTTCCTATTTCCCATTCTGTTGGATCTCAATAAAGCTAGGGAACCAAACATAGGGGCCAATTACGATGGCGGACGGACTGGAGTCCATCTGCCATGGTGGTGGCGACCAGGACTATCCGCAATACCTGCGGCAGTTCCGCACACCGAATTAGGATGCGACTGCCACCATGGTGGTCGCACCTTGCACTCTTAACATTGCGGCGGGTGCTGCTGACAGCAGCACCCGCTGCTATGTCAAAAATGCATGTCGTGCATTTCACTGCACTACGTGGCAGGCACCACACAGTGCCTGCCACTTGGTGCAGTGAAATGTCGGGGGGTACCATGGGTACTCCCCAGTGAACAAACACCCCCCAAACACGTTGGGGGCCCGCAATGGGCCCCTAAAACCAATCTCCACCAGCCTTTCAATGGCGGTTTACCTGCCGCGGAAAGGCTGGGGGAAGACCGCATCGTAATTTGGGGGACGGTGCCTGCTAGGCACCGCCACCATTTTAAGGATGCAGACTGCTCCTCCAGGCAATTGGAATGATTGCCTGTGGCGGTTCCGTGGCGGACGGTCTTTGCGTCTGCCGCGGTCACGGTCTGGATCCCACCGCCATCGTAATCTGGTGGTGGGAAAATCGCGGACCAATGTGGGAAGGACCGCCACCGCTGGGCTGGCGGTGATGGTCCTTCCGCCATCGTAATCGGCCCCATAGTTGTAGTAAAAACACAACCACCAATTTTAAGACCATAAGGACAACCTGAAGTTTTTCTGGAATTAATAGACCCAATAAAGGATTAGGATCAACCACAAAATCACAACCCCAAAGCATAATCAAAAACCATGAAATTAATGAGTCATTCCTAATGCACTTAAACAATCAAGAAAAGAAGTGGTCAAAGTTTACACTAGTATGTAGTGAATTAGAATATTTCACAACCTTTCACAACAGCATATCTATCTATCTATCTATCTATACATGCATGCATATATATATATACAACTATTTGCCCACGGAATTTTCAAAATTGATTCTGAGATAATGCACTAGTCACTTTATTTCAAGAAGGGTATACTCAAAACACAAAATGACCATGTTGTTGGGTAAGCTACTAGAGTACTTCACGACTATTAGCCTATAAACTATCCATATTGGTCCTGTAACATAACAACAATGTGTGGATACTTCAATTGAAACATACGTTTTGAAATACTATTACTCTTGAGATATATTGGAAAAATCTGAAATAGGGCAATGATGAGAGAAAAAGAGAGAAATGATTGATGAGCCCATTTGTATTTTGCACATGTTTTTAACATAGGCTCTTTGCACTCTAGAAAAATAATATCCTTGCACCTTTTAGAAACTGTTTTGTTGGCACTTTAAGAAAGTAACAAATGAAATATATAAAAATGCCTCGTTTTAAAATTAATGAAATGATCAAAACAACAAAAAATTATTCGTACGAAAAATAAGATTGTTTTTATGTCTAGTTTGTCTTCACTTTTTACTGTTTTTAATTGCACTTGCACTTTAAATGAGACATTCTGGGCTCCAGGACTCTATGGTCCAGTAGAAGGCTGGGAGCCGAAACGCGTAGACCGTCCTCTACCGTTCATGTTTGCACCTTGGTTTAAATAAAGCAACACTGAAACTAATTGCCGGTTGTGGTGCAGTGATCCTTCGTTGAAAAACCCTGAAAACTGTCGGGAGGTAATCGTGGAGGAATCGTTTTCATTTGCATATATATATATATATATATATATATTCACTGAAAAAAACACAGGTTTCAGGGACGTTATAGTTAGTTGGACATTTCACTCATACAAAACCAGAGAAATTCGGCCGTTATAGTTAGTTGAGCTAACTATAACTCGCGCACCCGCAATGCACTGCTGATGACGTCACATATGAATGAATGAGGTAGCACTTGTAAAGCGCCTGGTTACCCGAATGCATCCCAGCGCTGAAAGTTACGCAGATACCCGATTCAAGACATATCAGGGGAAAAGGAAGGTTTTTAGCTGCTTACTGAAGTTTATGTAGTTTAGTTGTGAACGAGTGTGGAGAGGGATGTGATTCTAAGTTTTGGCAACGTTATACGAAAAAAGGCGACCTCCACTTCTCATTCGTTTAATTTTTGGAACTGTCATCAGATGTTTACTTTCTGATCTTAAAGCTCTTTTGGGCTGGTAGGGATGGATCATCGCCCAAATCATCGGGGATCCTTTTCCGGAAAGTGCTTTATGTGCAATGCACATAGCCTTAAACTGAATCCTCTCATGAATTGGAAGCCAATGCAGAGAAGCAAGAGCAGGTTTGGCTGAGAGCCGTTTCGGGACATTTAGGAGCAACCGGGCTGCACAATTTTGAACTGTCTGTAATATTTTAGTTGTAGAAAGTGGGGCTCCTAAGTATAGAGTGTTAGCATAATCAAGCCGTGACAGAATCAGTGCTTGTACTAGCAGCCTTCTAGCCATGAAAGGTAATAAGGGAAGGATTTTCCTGATCATCCTCAGAAGGCCATAACAGGTGGCTGCTACTTTCCGAGCTTGTTCCTTAAAATCCAGGTTAGAGTCAAGCACAACTCCTAGGCTTTTTATGTGCTTTTTCGGGGCAGGAGGAGGGCCCAGACAGTTAGGCAAAAAGGAGTCTATATTGAGAGGAGCAGCGTTGCCAAGGAGCATAATCTCAGTTTTTGTCCCATTAAGCTTCAAATATGAGGTGTCCATCCATCTGGCCACTTTTTCTAGGCAAGAGGTTAGGCCCGGTCCAGAGTTGTCATTTTTATTCAGGGAAACGACCAACTGAGTGTTGTCCGCATAAGTGACAATCTGCACCTCAAACGGAATGACTATATGCGCCAGGGAGCTCATGTAAATATTAAATAAGGTGGGACTTAATGCTGATCCCTGAGGAACTCCACATATGAGGGGCACTTGTTTGGACAGGATTTCATCCTCAAAGACTGAGAAGAATCTGTTTTCTAAAAAAGACTGTAACCATTTAAGTGCCATTCCTGTCACTCCTACATCTTTGAGTCTACTAATCAACAGCGGGTGGTTGACTGTATCGAAGGCTGCGCTCAGGTCTAATAAAATAATTGCCACGCAGCCTCCGCCGTCAATGATTTTTCTGGTTTCCTCCACTACCGACAGGAGTGCGGTCTCTGTACCCTGCTGTGATCTGAAACCTGTCTGTGAGGGATGAAGCAGGTTGTTTTTTTCCAGGAATCCCAAAAGGGATGAGTTCACATGCTTCTCAGCAATTTTACTTATACCTGGCAACAAAGATATGGGTCGGTAGTTTGCCCAATCTTCCGGTTCCAGATTAGTTTTTTTTAACAGAGCCTTGACCATCGCCTGTTTCCACATGGGAGGCACAGTTCCAGTAAGAAGGGAGGCATTAATCAGGTCTAATATGATTGGAGAGATAGTCTTACTAATCGTATTTAAAATGGTAGGCGGAGCTGGATCTATTGGTGAGCCAGATTTAAGATGATTCAAGATCTTTTTTAAGGAAATTTGGTCCAATGGGGGGAATTCCTCCAACAGGTCCTGTTCCTTTATTGAATCAGTTGAGGGTACCATCTGTTGGTCTCTTTCCAAAGGGAAGGACGTATAGATGGTTTGTATTTTAGCAGAAAAAAATTCTGCTAACTGGTTACATCGGAGTTGAGGATTATCTACAGTCTGTGGGGGGGCCGGGGGGGTCAAGAGTGATTTTGCAATATGGAAAATTTCACGCGGGGAGTTTACAGCCGATGTAATTCTGACTTGATAGTAGCAGCTTTGCGCAGATTTTATTTCTGACTTATAGTGTTTTATGGCTTCTCTATATTTAACTTTGTTACCGAGTGAAAAGTCCTTTCTCCACTTTCTTTCCAATATTTTGCACTTTTGTTTAAGTTTCCGGAGTCTGGGGGAATACCAAGGGTTTCTATTGATTCCTGTTTTTATATGTATCTCTTTTTTGGGAAGGATGGTAGTAAGCGAGGACTCTAACCAACTATTAAATGTATCATTTGCGATAATGGGATTTGGGTGGGGTTTTGGTCTTGTGATCTCCAAATTGGTCTCCCATGATTCCCACGGACGTTTAGACCAGGTACGGATGAGCTTTTTAGTTTCCCTCGCAGGTGGACTCATTTCCCGCATAACCCAGGTAAATGGGAGCAGGAAGTGGTCAGACCATGGCAGTGGGATGGGTTGAGAGGTAACCAGAGTTTGAATGTTTCAAAAAACAGGGTCCAATAAGTGGCTTTTGTTGTGTGTTGAGCCTAAGACTTTTTGATTAAGCTGAAAGGCCGCAAACCCTTCAACAAGGTCTGATATTTGGGGGAGTTGTGCATTATCAAAATGCATATTAAAGTCTCCGAATAAGGTGAAATTGGGCAGGGAGCTTGCAAGGTTGGCTACATATTACATCACTCATGTCATGGTCAGTGACATCACTGATGACATCACTGAGGACATCTCAAATGACATCACTGATGACATCATCCTGTGAGTGTTTATAAAAAGTTTAAGAATGTTATATATATACGCCAAGGTGTATTCGAAGAATGAGTGGGTGTATGAGTATCTGTATGGATGATTTGTTGGGTGCCTAACATGTCTTAGTGAATGTATGGGTGAGTGAATAATCTGTGTAAATGTGTGTATCAGTCTGTCAGTTGGTGTGTAAGTGGCTGCATGGGTTGGTGAGTAGGTACTTGAGTGTCTATATGGGTTATTGATTAGTTTTCTGAGTACCTGTATGGGTGCCTGAGTGTCTGTGTGGGTGGGTGAGGAGCTGTCTGACTCCCTGCATGGATGTATGAGTGGGTGAATCCCTGGGTGTATGCGTTCATGACTGCGTCTGTGAGGGACGGTATGGTTGAGTGAGTGTGCATATGGCTTTTTTGGTGAGTGTATGGATGTCTCAGTGGTATATGGGTGAGTAACTGCATATGTGAAAGGCAGTATATGTGAGTGTTGGAGTATATAAGTGACTGTTTGTGTGAGTGAGTGAGTGTGAGAGTGGCTATATGGGTGAGTGTGTCCTTGTGTGAGTGATTGTAGACAAGAGTAAGTATGTGATACTATCTGTATGAATAAGTGAGATGGTGTGTGTGTATAACTGTACAGGTGAGTAAATGGCAGTGTGATTGATTCTTTGGGTGAATGACTAGGTTTGTGAGTACCTATGAGTGAGACTAGGTTTGTGAGTACCTATGAGTGAGTAGCAGTGTGTGAGTGTCTGTATGGGTGTATGAGTGCATATATCAGTGGCTGCATTGATGAGTGACTGCATGTATGAGTGGCTGTATGGGTGAGTTGATGTGTGTGTAGACCTATGAATCAGTGAGTGGGTATGTACTAACTGGAATTGGTGTGTCTATGGTTTCGAGAATGGTAGTCTATATTTTAGAGTAGGTGTATGAAAAGTTATATTAGGGTGTGAGGAGGTGCATCAGATATTAAGTGGATGATGTCATCAGTGATGTCATTTGAGATGTCACTGACCATGTCATGAGTGATGTACTATGTGACGTCATCAGCAGTGCATTGCAGGGGCGCGAGTTATAGTTAGCTCAACTAACTCTAACTGCCGAATTTCTCTGGTTTTGTACGAGTGAAATGTCCAACTAACTATAACGTCCCTGAAACCTGTGTTTTTTTCAGTGAATTTCTAAGGTTTTTTAAACGCTAATTACTAACTATAACGTCCCTGAAACCTATAGTTTTTTCAGTGAATTTCTTAGGTTTTTTAAATGCTAATTACTAACTATAACGTCCCTGAAACCTATGGTTTTTTCAGTGAATTTCTAAGGTTTTTTAAATGCTAATTACTAACTATAACGTCCCTGAAACCTATGGTTTTTTCAGTGAATTTCTAAGGTTTTTTAAATGCTAATTTATAACTATAACGTAGTAGTTGTGTTTGCAGAGTGGTGCAGAAAGGGGGCTGGGCCTCCGACCAGCGCTAAGGAATTCCGCTGCTTAGGACTTACAGGAGGTACCAGGATAGCTTCTTGGCCCCCAAAGTCCCTCAGAAGTAAAGTGGACTTCATCCCCCAACCCGTAATGTGCCAGGAGGTGCGTTTGCAGAGTGGTGGAGAAAGGGGGCATGGCTTCCGAAGACCTCTTAGCAATACCACTGTGTGTGACTTACTGGAGGTAACAGGCGGCGTAGTTGGCCCCCAAGGACGTCCTTGGGGGACAACTACCCCTCCTATTACGTCCAGTAAGTCCCACACAGCAGCATTGGTAAGTTCTAAAGCAGGACACGCTCCCTTTGCCCACCATTCTGCAAACATGCTTCCCGGAGCGCTCTTGGATGGGGATTAAAGTCCCCTTCGATGCTGGGGGTCCTTAGAGGCCAACTAGCCTACCTGACACCTCCAGTAAGCCCCAGATAGTGGGATTGCTGAGACGTGAACATAGGCCACGCCCCCTTTCTCCAACACTCTGCAAACACGCCTCCTGGAGCGCTCTTGGTTGGGGGATGAAGTCTCCTTGCCTCCTGAGGGTCCCTGGGGGCCAACTAGCCCAATAGGTACCTCCAGTAAGCCCCACACAGCTGGATTGCTGAGACTGGTCTGAGGCCACGCCCCTTTTTATAACACTCTGCAAACGCGCCTCCTGGTGCACTGCTGCTCGGGGGATGAAGTCCACTTTAGTCCTGAGGTACTCAGGACACAAGAGTACCTCATTGCCCCACCAGCAATGCACCAAGAGGGGCATTTGCAGAGTGGTGTAAAAAGAGGCATGGTCTCAGACCACCTCTCAGCAATCCCACTGTGTGGAGCTTACTGGAGGTACCTAGTGGGCTAGTTGGCCTCTAAGGACCCTTAAGATTCTAGGGGACTTAATCCCCAATCCAGAACGCGCCAGGAGGAGCGTTTGCACAGTGGTGCAGGGAGGGGGCGGGGCCTCCGGCGAGATGCCGGTGTCTGCTTTTTTTATTATTAGAAGGGGGGCTGTGTGGTCCCCCTTCTCTTAATATTTTGTAGACAATGGGGACCCCATCCCCCAGGGCCTGACCCATTTTTTTTTAAAAACAGGACGGGGGCTGTGGGGCCCCCTTCCCGAGGCCAATTTCAGCCCTGGGGACCCCATCCCCTGAGCCTGGCCAGCCTTTATTTTTTTTTAAACAATTTGGAGGGGGGCAACGTGGCCCCCCTCCTGAGGTCAATTATGTCCCCAGGGACCCCATCCCCCGGGGCCGGCCTTCCGTTTAAAAATAATAATAGGGAGGGGGCCGAGTGGCCCCCCTCCCGGGCCACTTCTGGCCCTGGGGACCCCATCCCCCAGGGTGGGCCCTCATGTTGGGGACCGCGGGGGGAGCCCCAATGCCCCCGCAGTCCCTGCCAGCTCCCCGCCTCCTGGGGGAGCCGGCATTGCTTTTGGACAAGGGGAGCTGCTGACATGCAGCTCCCCTTGTCCAAAAGCAATTCTGCTTTGCTTCATTTGCAGAGTTTGCAATGACAGGGCGGGAGCCGTGCTCCCGCCCTGTCATTGCAAACTGCAATGTCCCAGGGGTAGGCACCCCAGGACATTGCTGGAGCCGTCCCTGGGGGGTGGTGAACCCCAGGGCCAAGGAGGGCTCCACGAGGGGTGCTGCGTGGCCCCCCTCCAACAAATGGTCCCTGGGGGGCCGCAACGGACCCCCGTATTTAATTTAGTCAATGTCCCAGGGAGGTGGTGGTCCCCGGGGCAGTGTGGGGGGGCAGAAGCCCCCCCACACTTTTATTTCTTTTGAAGCACCGGGGAGGTGGCAGCCCCCAGGGCTTGGGGGGCCTGCAAGGCCCCCCACACATAAATATACAGATGCCTCGGGATGGTGGTAGTCCCCAGGGCAGTGTGGGGGGCAGGAGCCCCCACGCATAATTTATACAAGCCCCAGGGAGGTGGCAGTCCCTGGGGCTGCGAGGGGGCTGCATGCCCCCCCACATAATATTAATCATGCCCTGGGGAGGTGGCGGTCCCCGGGCCTGCAGGGGCCCCTGCATATATTTTACTTATTGCCCCCGGGACCTGGCCCACCCGGGGGCTTATTAAAACGAAGCGCGGGACACCGCACTTCATTTTTTTAAATTTTCTCTGCGAGATTCGCGCACCCAGCGTGAATTCCGCCGATTTATTTTAAAAAAAAAAATGCTTTTTTTGGCCTAGGGGGTCAGGGTGTTTCTACCCTGCTATTCTTTTCTTTTAAAAAAAAATAATTTTGTTCCCTTTTTGCTTGTGACTTGGTTTTACCAAGTCACAAGATGGCTGCCAACACTTCTTGGTTTGAAGTATTGGCAGCCAATTAGAATGAAGCTCGTGATCGGGAGGGTTCGCGGATCCACCGCAGTCACCAGATATCGATATTATTTATTTTTGAATTTCTCAGGAACTACTGAACGGATTTACACCATTTAAAGCAGAGTGCACTCTGGACCAAGAGCTACCTCTCTGCCAAATTTGATGTAATTCCGTTCAGCAGTTCGGGCTGTAGCCACAACAAACGTTCCTATGGAAATTAACATGGAGAAAATGCGTTTTGGGACCCACCTTTTTTCTCGGCCCCAGCTTGACGAATCACCCTGAAACTTTCAAGACAGGAGACGACCGGAGCACCCCATTACTTTTGAAAATTTCGCAAAGATTTTTCAATCGGTGCCAAAGATAATGGCAAATCAAAAAATGCTTTTCCGATGGAAACTAGGTCCTAACTATAACTACCTACTGGCAGCTGCCAGTAGGTCATATATATATATGAGGGCATGCCCCGGGGGATGGGGTCCCCGGGGCCAATACAGGCCGAGGGAAGGGGGGCCACGCGGCCCCCTTCCCGTTTTTTTATTTTTTATTTAAAAAAATAAATAAAATGCTCAGGCCCCGGGGGATGGGGTCCCCTGGGCCAAAAGTGGCCAAGGGAAGGGGGGCCACGCAGCCCCGCTCCCAATCAAAAAAAAAAAAGACCGGCATCGTGCCGGAGGCCCCGCCCTCCTCCCTGCAGCAGTCTGCAAACGCGCCCCCTGGCGCGTTTTGAGAAGGGGAAGTAATTCCCCTTGAATACTGGGGGTCCCTGGGGGCAAACTAGCCCACCAGGAACCTCCAGTATGCGCCAGGGAGCTGCGTTGCAGAGAGGTGTACAGAGGCCACGCCCTTTTACACCTCTCTGCAACGCAGCTCTGTGGCGCTTTTGGAAGTACATGGTGGTCTAGTTGGACTCCAGGGACCCTCAGGATTCAAGGAGACTTAATCCCCCAACTTAAAACGCGCCACGGGGCGCGTTTGCACAGTGGTGAAGGGAGGGGGCGGGGCTTCAGGTGGCGTGTGTGCAAACAGGCCCCGTGGCGTGTTTTAAGATGGGGAATTAAATCCCCTTCAATCCTGAGGGTCCCTGGGGGCCAACTAGCCCAACAGGTACGTCCAGAAAGCGCCACAGAGCTGCGTTGCAGAGAGGTGTAAAAGGGGTGTGGCCTCTGTACACGTCTCTGAAACGCAGCCCCTGGCGCATAATGGAGGTTCCTGGTGGGCTAGTTGGCCCCCAGGGCCCCTCATGATTCAAGGGGACTTAATCCCCCAACTTAAAACGCGCCACGGGGCGCGTTTGCACAGATGTCACCTCAGGCCCCGCCCCCTCCCTTCACCATTGTGCAAATATTCCTCTAAAATCAGCCGAACTACGAATTCCGATTTACTCACCTGTTATCAGGAGAGAACCCAGTGCTGCATCTTTTAGCCCAGCACTGATCCTGAAAAGTAATTTTAACCGTACTTACCAGTAACTTGAATTTCCTTCCATAGGATATCATTGCCTGCTTTTTGCTGAAAAAGTTTCTAAGTGTCGATTTTTGAAACATACAAATATTCCTCTAAAATCAGCCGAACTACGAATTCCGATTTACTCACCTGTTATCAGGAGAGACCTCAGTGCTGCATCTTTCAGCCCAGTACTGATCCTGAAAAGTAATTTTAACCGTACTTACCAGTAACTTGAATTTCCTTCCATAGGATATCATTGACTGGTTTCACTTGGAAATTCTTCTAAGTGTCGATTTTGAAACTTTATAATATTCCTCTAAAATCAGCCGAAATACAAATTCCGATTTACTCACCTGTTATCAGGAGAGACCTCAGTGCTGCATCTTTCAGCCCAGTACTGGTCCTGAAAAGTAATTCTAACCGTACTTACCAGTAACTTGAATTTCCTTCCATAGGCTAACATTGACTGGTTTCACTTGGAAATTCTTCTAAGTGTGCAGTTTTGGAACTTTATAATATTCCTCTAAAATCAGCCGAAATACGGATTCCGATTTACTCACCTGTTATCAGGAGAGACCTCAGTGCTGCATCTTTCAGCCCAGTACTGATCCTGAAAAGTAATTTTAACCGTACTTACCAGCAACTTGAATTTCCTTCCATAGGCTAACATTGACTGGTTTCACTTGGAAATTCTTCTAAGTGTGGAATTTTGGAACTTTATAATATTCCTCTAAAATCAACCGAACTACGAATTCCGATTTACTCACCTGTTATCAGGAGAGAACCCAGTGCTGCATCTTTTAGCCCAGCACTGACCCTGAAAAGTAATTTTAACCGTACTTACCAGTAACTTATATTTCCTTCCATAGGAATCCATTGTCTGGTTTTCAGCAGAAAAGTTTCAGTGTCGATTTTCACAAATTACAAATATTCCTTAAAAATCGCCTGTATGACTTAAACGCATTCTTTCAACTGTTTACAGGAGATGCACCAGTGCTGGATCCAGGATCCAACACTGAGTAAGAAAAAGTAACGATAACACTACTTACCTGCTAAGTGAATTTCCTCCCATAGGATAACATTGGTGATTCTATGTGAAAAAGTTTCTAAGTGTCAACTTTTAAAATACAATAATATTCCTTAAAAATCACTATTGTAACCAAAACGCTTTTACTCAACTGTTTACAGGAGATGTCCCAGGACTGAATCTAGGATCCAGTCCTGTGGTTAGAAAAAGTAATCCATAAAGTAACTAATTGCATTTAACTAGAAATTCACATTCAGCTCAATGTTGCATTGTGTTTGAAATTGTGTTGCCCATTGCAACAACTGTAACTACTGTACTTAAAACTCTATTGCCTATTTGCAAACTATTTAAACTAAAGTAATTCATTCAGAGAAAGTATATTTTGTAATGTAATGTATAATGTAATTACAATGTAATTTAATAAATAAAATATCTAAAAATAAATAGTTTTAAAAAATGTAGTAAATCAGTATTAAAAAAATAAATATAACAATTAATACATTTAAAAATTGTCATTTACAAAACCTTTGAAATTCACTGAAAAAACCATAGGTTTTAGGGGCGTTATAGTTAGAAATTAGCATTTAAAAAACCTTTGAAATTCACTGAAAAAACCATAGGTTTCAGGCACGTTATAGTTAGAAATTAGCATTTAAAAAACCTTTGAAATTCACAGAAAAAACCATAGGTTTCAGACACGTTATAGTTAGAAATTAGCATTTAAAAAACCTTTGAAATTCACTGAAAAAACCATAGGTTTTAGGGACAGTTATAGTTAGTTGGACATTTCACTCGTACAAAACCCGTGAAATTTCCCCGTTATAGGTAGTTCAGCTAACTATAACTCGCGCCCCGCAATGCACTGCTGATGACGTCACATATTACATCACTCATGACATGGTCAGTGACATCACTGATGACATCACTGATGACATCTCAAATGACATCACTGATGACATCATCCACGTGATAATCTGATGCACCTCCTCACACCCTAATATAACCTTTGATACACCCACTCTAAATTACAGACTGCCATTCGCAAAACCATAGACACTCCAACACCAATAACTACATACCCAACTCACTGATTCTTAGGTCTACACACACACATCCACTCACTCACCCGTACAGTCACTCATACTTATGGTCACTCAGTACAGGACTATCATATGCACTCTTACTCCTATATAGACACTCAAACACCGCCACTCATCCATAGAGGTACTCACACACCTAGTCAGTCATGCAAATAATTAAACACACTGCCATTTACTCACCTATACAGTTATACACACACCAGCTCACTTAATCATACAAATACTAGCACATTGTTACGCTCTTATACAATCACTGATACAAGCACACACTCATCCATACAGCCACTATCACAATCACTCACTCTCGCTAATAGCTATTTATATACTCCAACACACATATATACTGCCTTTCACATATGTAGTTACTCACACATGTACCACTGGGACATACATTCACTCACTAACACACTCTTACACACACTTACCCACCCATACAGTCTATCACAGATGCACTCTTGAAACCATCCACCCAGTGAATCACCCACTCACACATCTATGCACAGAGTCGCACACACCCCTCCCACACAAACACTCAGGCACCCATACAGATACTCAGACAACCATTCAATAACTCATAAACACACTCATGTAGCTATTCACAAACACATGCAGCCACTTACACAGCAACAGACAGACGGATACAGACATTCACCCAGTTTAGTCACTAACCCATGCATTCAGTAAGATACGTTAAATCACTCACTTATAGAGTCAGTCACGCACCTACTAAATCATCCATACAGACACTTACACACCCACTCATTCTTCAATACGTCTTTTCCTATATATTAAAAATATTTAAACTTTACAGAAACACACAGTCACTGCATGATGTCAACAGTGATGTCATTTGAGATGTCATCAGTGATGTCACTGACCATGTCATGAATGATGTAATATGTGACGTCATCAGCAGTGCATTGCGGGGGCGCGAGTTATAGTTAGCTGAACTAACTATAACGGGGAATTTCACGGGTTTTGTACGAGTGCAATGTCCAACTAACTATAACTTTCCCTAAAACCTATGGTTTTTTCAGTGAATTTCAAAGGTTTTTTAAATGCTAATTTCTAACTATAACGTGTCTGAAACCTATGGTTTTTTCTGTGAATTTCAAAGGTTTTTTAAATGCTAATTTCTAACTATAATGTGCCTGAAACCTATGGTTTTTTCAGTGAATATATATATATATATATAATATATATATATTATCTACTGGCGGTCGCCAGTAGATTATAGTTAGGACCTATTATCCATAGGAAATTTGTAACATTCTTTTCCCACTAACTTTGGCGCCGGTTGACGAATCTTTGCAAAATTTTCAAAACGTATGGCCCGCTCCGGTCCGCTCCTATATTGAAAGTTTCAGGGTGATTCATCAAGCGGGAGCCGAGAATAAAGGGGGGTCCCAAAACGTGTTTTCTCCATGTTAATTCCCATAGGAAATTTTAGACACGGCTACAGCCCGAACTGCTGAACGGAATTACACCAAATTTGGCAAAAAGGTATCGCTTGGTTCAGAAAGCGACCTTTTTTAAAATGGTGTAATTCCGTTAAGTAGTTGCGGAGAAATTAAAAAAATAAGAGTCAAAAAATCAACTTCCCATAGGAAACTTTATGCAAGGCTACAGCCAAAACTGCTGTACGGAATTACACCAAATTTGGCAAAAAGGTAGTGCTTGGATCATAAAGCACCCTTTTTAAAAATGGTGTAAATCTGTTCAGTAGTTGCTGAGAAAATCAAAAATAAAAGTTTCGATATCTATGGCCGCGGTGGATCCGCGCACCCTCCCGACCACGAGCTTCATGCTAATTGGCTGTCAACACTCCAAACCAGGAAGTGTTGGCAGCCATCTTGTGACTCGGTAGAACCGAGTCACAAGAAAAGAGAAAAAGAAATGCGAAAAAAGAAAAGGGGGCAGGGTAGAAACACCCTGACCCCCTATGCCTGCTCAGGGGGTCCCACAAGGACCCCCAGGGCCCAAAAAAGCATTTTTTGTAAAAAGAAAATTGGCAAAATGCACGCTGGATCCGCGAATCCGGGCGCGAGGAAAAAAAAAAAAAACGAAGCGCGGGCTCCCGCGCTTTGTTTATATTTAGCCCCCGGGTGGGCCAAGTCCCGGGGGCATGCGTAAATTTAATAGCGGGGCCCAGGGAGGCCCCTGCAGCCCCGGGGACCACCACACCCCGGGGCTTTTCTAAAATATTTGCGGGGGCTCACGGCCCCCCCGCAGCCCCGGGGACCACCACCCCCCCGGGGCTTGTATTTTAAATGGGTGGGGGGCCTCCATGGCCCCCCAAGCCCCGGGGACCGCCACCCCCTGGGGCTTTCTTTACATATTTGCGGGGGGCACATGGCCCCCCCGCAGCCCCGGGGACCGCCACACCCCCGGGGCACTAACTATGCAAATTTGGGGGTCCGTTACGGACCCCCGAGCCCCGGGAACCACCACCTCCCGGGGCTGTGCAGATGTTGGGAGGGGGCCGTGCGGCCCCCTCCTGGAGCCTGTGATGGCCCTGGGGACCGCCACCCCCAGGGCCGGCTCCTGCAGTGTCCCGGGTGCCCACCCCGGGACACTGCTGTTTACAATGACAGGGCGGGAGCCTCGCGGCTCACGCCCTGTCATTGCAAACTGCTTGCTTCATTGAAGCGAGAGCAGGGAAACCTGTTCTCGCTTCAATGAAGCAAAGCAGAATTGCTTTTCCACACGGGGAGCTGCATGTCAGCAGCTCCCCATGTGGAAAAGCAATGCCGGCTCTCACAGGACGCGGGGTCCCCGGGGCCAGAAGTGGCCACGGAGGGGGACCACGCGGCCCCCCTCCCCATTATAATTTTTTTTTTTAAATACACGGAAAGGCCGGCCCCAGGGGATGGGGTCTGAGGAGGGGGGCCACGCAGCCCCCCTCCAATAATTTAATTTTTAAAAAAAACTGGCCATGCCCCGGGGGATGGGGTCCCCGGGGCCGAATATGGCCTCGGGAGGGGGGCCACGTGGCCCCCTTCCAATTTTTTTAAATTAAAAAAAAAATTGTGCTCAGGCCCTGGGGGATGGGGTCCCCAGGTCCAATAAAATAGGAAAGGAAGGGGGGCCACACAGCCCCCCTTCTTAAAAAATAAGATTAAAAAAAAGACCGGCATCGCGCCAGAGGCCCCGCCCCCTCCCTGCAGCACTCTGCAAACGCGCCCCCTGGCGCGTTGTAAGATGGGGAACTAATTCCCCTTGAATACTGGGGGTCCCTGGGGGCCAACTAGCCCACCAGGAACCTCCAGTATGCGCCAGGGAGCTGCGTTGCAGAGAGGTGTTCAGAGGCCACGCCCCTTTTTACACCTCTCTGCAACGCAACTCTGTGGGGCTTACTGGAGGTACCTGGTGGGCTAGTTGGACCCCAGGGACCCTCAGGATTCAAGGGGACTTAATCCCCCAACTTAAAACGCGCCACGGGGCGCGTTTGCACAGTGGTGAAGGGAGGGGGCGGGGCCTGAGGTGACATGTGTGCAAACACGCCCTGTGGCGCGTTTTAAGTTGGGGAATTAAGTCCCCTTCAATCCTGAGGGCCCCTGGGGGCCAACTAGCCCACCAGGTATCTCCAGTAAGCACCACAGGCCTGCGTTGCAGAGAGGTGGTCCAGGCCACGCCCCTTTATACACCTCTCTGCAACGCAGCTCTGTGGCGCTTACTGGAGATACCTCGTGGGCTAGTTGGACCCCTGGGACCCTCAGGATTCAAGGGGACTTTATCCCCCAACTTAAAACACGCCACGGGGCGCGTTTGCACAGTGGTGAAGGGAGGGGGCGGGGCCTGAGGTGACATGTGTGCAAACACGCCCTGTGGCGCGTTTTAAGTTGGGGAATTAATACCCCTTCAATCCTGAGGGCCCCTGGGGGCCAACTAGGCCACCAGGTACCTCCAGTAAGTGCCACAGGCCTGCGTTGCAGAGAGGTGGTCCAGGCCATGCCCCTTTTTACACCTCTCTGCAACGCAGCTCTGTGGCGCTTACTGGAGGTACCTAGTGGGCTAGTTGGACTTCAGGGACCCTCACGATTCATGGGGACTTAATCTCCCAACTTAAAACGGCCACAGGGCGTGTTTGCACACATGTCACCTCAGGCCCCACTCCCTTCACCACTGTGCAAACACGCCCCGTGGCGCGTTTTAAGAGTTAGTTTTAATCCCCCTGCCCAATTATGTACTAGGGCCTTACAGAGGAGGTCATGCTAATCACAGGGGTACCCCAACGCATAGTGTTCCCTAGTGTATGTAGGTGTTTTAACTGTATTCTAAGTGTCTTTTACCATAGCACTGGCTCTAGGCCTGGTTAGTCAGAGTCAGTTACCACCAGTACCTGTCTGGAAAAGGTGTGGGCACAGGATGATTTTGCAACAAGGCCTCTTTCTGCTCCTCTGTTGGTTCTTTCTGCACATGTCTTGCTTCTTCCTGCACTTTTCTTCGTCTTTGTGGACTTCTGTTTTCTTTCTGCATTTCTTTTGCTTCTTTCTGTGCGTTTTTTCTTTTTTCTTCACATGTCCTACTTCTGTAGGCATAGTTACAAACTAGCATTTGAAAAACCTTTGAAATTCACTGAAAAAACCATAGGTTTCAGGCACGTTATAGTTAGAAATTAGCATTTAAAAAACCTTTGAAATTCACTGAAAAAACCATAGGTTTCAGGCACGTTATAGTTAGAAATTAGCATTTAAAAAACCTTAGAAATTCACTGAAAAAACCATAGGTTTTAGGGAAAGTTATAGTTAGTTGGACATTGCACTCGTACACAACCCGTAGAAATTCCCCCGTTATAGTTAGTTCAGCTAACTATAACTCGCGCCCATAATGCACTGCTGATGACGTCACATATTACATCACTCATGACATGGTCAGTGACATCACTGATGACATCACTGATGACATCTCAAATGACATCACTGATGACATCACTGATGACATCATCCATGTGATAATTTGATGCATCTTCTCACACCCTAATATAACTTTTGATACACCCACTCTAAATTACAGACTGCCATTGTCAAAAACATAGACACACCAACACCAATAACTACATACACACTCACTGATTCTTAGGTCTACACACACATCCACTCACTCACCTGTACAGTCACTCATACTTACGGTCACTCAGTACAGGACTATCATATGCACTCATACACCTATATAGACACTCACACACCGTCACTCATCCATAGAGGTACTCACACACCTAGTCAGTCATGCAAATAATTAATCACACTGCCAGTTACTCACCTATACAGTTTTACACACACCAGCTCACTTACTCATACAAATACTAGCACATTCTTACGCTCTTATACAATCACTGATACAAGTACACACTCATCCATACAGCCACTCTCACAATGACACACTCTCACTTATACCCATTTATATACTCCAACACACATATATACTGCCTTTCACATATGTAGTTACTCACACATGTACCACTGAGATATACATTTACTCACTAACACACCCATACACACACTCACCCACCCATACAGTCCATCACAGATGCACTCTTGAAACCATGCACCCAGTGAATCACCCACTCACACATCTATGCACATTGTCACACACACCCCACCCACACAAACACTCAGGCACCCATACAGATACTCAGACAACCAATCAATAACTCATATAGACACTTATGTAGCTACTCACAAACCCATGCAGCCGCTTACACACCAACAGACAGATGGATACAGACACTCACACAGTTTAGTCACTAACCCATGCATTCACTAAGATACGTTTAATCACTCACTTATAGAATCAGTCACGCACCTACTAAATCATCCATTCAGACACTTATACACCCACTCATTCTTCAATACGCCTTTCCCTATATATATTAAACATATTTATACTTTACAGAAACACACAGTCACTGGATGATGTCATCAGTGATGTCATCAGTGATGTCATTTGAGATGTCATCAGTGATGTCATCAGTGATGTCACTGACCATGTCATGAGTGATGTAATATGTGACGTCATCAGCAGTGCATTGCGGGGCGCGAAGTTATAGTTAGCTGAACTAACTATAACGGGGGAATTTCACGGGTTTTGTACGAGTGCAATGTCCAACTAACTATAACTTTCCCTAAAACCTATGGTTTTTTTCAGTGAATATATATATATATAGATATTCATTCAC
The DNA here is from genome assembly GCA_963921515.1 of Calotriton arnoldi. Classification (NCBI taxonomy): domain Eukaryota; kingdom Metazoa; phylum Chordata; class Amphibia; order Caudata; family Salamandridae; genus Calotriton; species Calotriton arnoldi. Next base: position 50,551 of record CAWUFW010021121.1, read on the forward strand.
TGAAAAAACCATAGGTTTCAGGGACGTTATAGTTAGTTGGACATTTCTCTCGTACAAAACCATAGAAATTGCCCCGTTATAGTTAGTTCAGCTAACTATAACTCGCGCACCCGCAATGCAGTTTTGATGACGTCACATATTACATCATTCATGACATGGTCAGTGACATCACTGATGACATCACTGATGACATCTCAAATGACATCACTGATGACATCACTGATGACATCATCCACGTGAATATCTGATGCACCTCCTCACACTCTAATATAACCTTTGATACACCCACTGTAAAATACAGACTACCATTTTCGAAACCATCGACACACCAATACCAGTTACTACTTACGCACTCGCTGATTCCTAGGTCTACACACACATCCACTCATTCACCCATAAAGTCACTCATACATGCAGTCACTCATCAATACAACACTATCATAAGCACTCATATACCTATACCAACACTCACACACCACCACTCATCCATGGAGTTACTCACACAGCTAGTCAGTCATGCAAAGAATCAATCACACTTCCATTTACTGACCTATACAATTATACACACACCACATCACTTATTAAAACAGAAACAAACGCATACTTACTCTCTTATACAATCACTGATACAAGTACACACTCATCCATACAGCCACTCTCACAATCACTGACTCTCACGTATAGTCATTTATATACTCCAACTCTCACATACACTGCCTTTTACATATGTAGTTACTTGGACAGGTACCACTGAGACATCCATTCTCTCACCAACACACCCATACACACACTCACCCACCCATACAGCTGTTTGCACATGCACTCTTGAACCCATACACCCAGTGAATCCACCACTCACACATCTATGCACAGAGTCACACACCTCCCACCCACCCACACACACACTCAGGCACCCATACAAATACTCAGGCAACCAATCAATAGCCCATATAGACACTCATGTAGCTACTGACAAACCCATGCAGCAGCTTACACAACAACAGACAGACTGATACAGACATTCACACAGTTTAGTCACTAACCCATGCATTCAGTAAGACACGTTTAATCACTCACTTATACAATCAGTCACGCACCTACAAAATCCTCCATCCACACACTTATACACCCACTCATTCTTCAATACACCTTGGCATATATATATAAAACATATTTAAACTGTACAGAAACACACAGTCACTGGATGATGTCATCAGTGATATCATCAGTGATGTCATTTGAGATGTCATCAGTGATGTCATGATGTCACTGACCATGTCATGAATGATGTAATATGTGACATCATCAGAAGTGCATTGCGGGTGTGCGAGTTATAGTTAGCTGAACTAACTATAACGGGGCAATTTCTATGGTTTTGTACGAAGAGAAATGTCCAACTAACTATAACGTCCCTGAAACCTATGGTTTTTTCAGCGAATTTCTAAGGTTTTTAAATGCTAATTTGCTTTTTTTTATAGAGGGGTTTACATAGAGCCACTGGAGTTATGTGGCAGGAGAGGGACAAATTATGCGGCAGGGTTTGGTAAATTACACAGCAAGTAAAGCCAAATTATGCAGCAAAACACAGCACATTTTGTAATAGTATTACTTCATTATTTCTTCATTTTTAAACTTGGTAACACGGTGCTGGCATTGGTTGCACCTCTTTAGCATCAGTTTATCACCCAAATATAGAAATAAGTAACAGAAAGGTGGCCAGTCCAGCTTTGCAAAGGGCCTTCCATTGCACGGTAACACGTGTCACTGCATTTTTAGTAACTTTTGAACTGTTTGAGCTAGAACTATTTTTTTTGTTAAAACCAGCAGATTATGTGGCAGATGATGGAGTATGTGGCAAATGCGAAAAATCTATACTTATGCGAAAATCGTCACAGGGGCACAATCGCCTAATTCCAGTGGCCCTTGGTATACACCAAGAGGCAACAAAGGCATGTCTTTTGGTGGGGGAGGGTTTTAAAGGATGAGTAGTTTGGGTGCTGGGGATGCTGTAGGGGCTTCTAACACTTCCAGACTCTCTACACCAAGCGCCAGGAAGTTTTCCAGGAAAAAAAAGCACATTGGCTTGTTAACAGTAGTCCACTTATAAGGTCCGAAAGGCGAGACCTATTGGCTATGGCAATGCTTGTTTTATTCTGATTTTCAGCTCTAGTTTTGGTAGCCCCTTTATTATGTTTGTTCGTTGGGGTTTCCTCCTCCCTATGCTCCGTAATGCGCTGTTCACAGCTCACTGTTATCCATTTATTGCAAGAGGTGTCTGTATCATGAGAGCCTTCCTTAGTCTCAGAGTCATTTTGCAGCGTATCAGCTACCTCTGCGAGTATGGGGCTGATGCTATGTCCCAAATTGTGCGTAAAAGCTGAGCAACAAGTTGGCAGGAGCGCCCGGGGCATCCAGTGGCAAACAGCAATACCCAGAGTGGAACACGATCAGCCAGCAGAATTATGCAAACAGTTTGGAGTATGTTTTCAGTATAGAAACAACTTTACCTTTGTTTTTGCACCACATCTACGACTGGTGCGTTTCGTTCTGTCCTGCAACGTCCTACAGCACACAGCCAATCAGGCCCACAAGTGTACCAAGGTTTCCCAACCCGCTGGTCTATCGGATCAGTTATAGGCTTCCACAGCTTCTCCACTGGCCAATACTGCGGCCGAGCGAGCGCCAGCACGTCCCTCCTTTGAAGGATTTGCTTTTGGTGGCCCCATAGTCTGTAGCTTGCTATGGAAGGGTAGGACAACTAACGAGTCGCAATACACCTGAGCAACAAGTTGGCAGGAGCGCCCGGGGTATCCAGTGGCAAACAGCAATACCCGGAGTGGAACACGATCAGCTAGCAGAATTATGCAAGCAGTGTGGAGTATGTTTTGAGTATAGAAACGACTTTACCTTTGTTTTCGCCCCACATGTACGACTGGTGCGTTTCGCATATTATGGGAGAAGAGAGACTGGAGTGGAACGAAGGTCTCTTACTTTTTTCACTTTTTAGCTGTTTTTAGCAATTTTAAACACCTGTAATTACTTGTATTCTCGCGCTACTGAAGTGCTTCGCCATGCCATTGCCACCGCCATTGTCTTTATGCCTAAGACCGGCAAGTATCGGAGGAGCAGCTCTGCACCGACCTCGTAGTGGCGGCGTTAATCCTTGTATTCACCCGTTACTGAAGCGCTTCGCTATGCTATTGCCTCCGCCTTCGCCTTTATGCCTTCATGCCTAAGACCGGCAAGTATTGCAGGAGCAGCTCTGCACCGACCTCGTAGCGGCGGCGTTAATCCTTGTATTCACCCGCTACTGAAGCGCATTGCCACCGCCGTCGCCTTCATGCCTAAGACCGGCAAGTATCGCAGGAGCAGCTCTGACCTCGTAGTGGCGGCGTCAATCCGCTATCTTCCTTTAGTCACAGAGAAATGCTAATATAATTACTTAGAAACAAACGATATTCCAAACTCAGCCACTACACTAAATATGTCTTGATGCGGGCTAATGTTTACAAAGAAAGCTTCTCCAGATGGGACCCCTTGTCTGAAGCACAAGATGGCTGCCAACACTTCCTGGTTTGAAGTGTTGGCAGCAAATTAGAGCCAAGCTCGTGCTCGGGGGTTAGGCTCCGCCCACATATATCTATTTTTTTCTTTAATATCTCAAAAACTACGGAACGGATTTACACCATTTAAAAAAAAAGGTCGCTTTCTGAACCAAGCACTACCTTTTTGCCAAATTTGGTGTAATTCCGTTCAGCAGTTCGGGCTGTAGCCTTGCCTAAAGTTTCCTATGGGAAATTGATTTTTTGACTCTTCTTTTTTGAATTTCTCAGCAACTACTGAACGGATTTACACCATTTAAAAAAAAAGTAGCTTTCTGAACCAAGAGATAAATTTCTGCCAAACTTGGTTCAGCAGTTCGGGCTGTAGCCTGTCTCAAAATTTCCTATGGAAATTAACACACGAAAAACACTTTTTGGGACCCCCATTTTTTCTCCGCCCTTGCTTGACGAATCACCCCCAAACTTTCAGGATAGGAGCTGACCTGGATAGACCTTTTTTTGGGAGAATTTCACAAAGATTCGTTAAACGATGCAAAAGATATTAGCAAATCAAAAAACGCTTTTTCAATAGAAACGAGGTCCTAACTATAACTACCTACTGGCGACCGCCAGTAGGTAATATATATATATTTTTATATATATGAATAAAATACTGAGGAGTTAATCTGATGCCACATGAAACAGAGCCATATAAAGCAATATTAATAAATGAGCATAACGCTATGGGGTCATTTTGTAAAACTGTTACATAGTGAATGCAGAAGATCATATAACAAGTGTGTTAATTCAAGATAAAACAATGAGCAGAAAAGTTGTGTAGGGTTACCAGCATTAAGCAACATTACTTTATGTCAAAAACGCTCTTTCTTGTACAGCCCGCAAGAAAGGTCTTGTCAGACACTCCAATACAACAGGTTTTTGTTGAGAATCACCTGTGTCTACTATCTGGACCAATGTGGTAAACATTTGAACTTCATGCTATGCATGTCCAAAGTAGATCAAGGTAGGGAGAAGCTACGTCAGATTTCCCAGATAACTGGTGTCTAAAAATGAGTGAGTCATACTTAAATTCACTCCATGTAGGTTTTACTTTTTTAAATATCCTGAAAATGTGGCATGAATAACCAGTGAGTAAATAAAGGAGTTCTATTTTGATTGACTTTATGTATGTGGATATGTTGAAGTTCTGAAAAATGTACATATATACCGGTGACTAAGGTAATTAGTTCTATTTAGATTCATTTTATGTAGAAATTTTTCTTCTCTTGATATTCTGAAAAATTTGGTCTATAAGTACACCCTGGGCTTCTCCATTGTAGCTCAATTAGAGTCTATATCCAACATCAACCATCGTGACATCCATAATATAAGTATACTATCAGGTTTTTGTCATCTCCCTGGATTTTACGAGATGCAGATCAAAGCATTCACAAAGTGATTTACCAGGCGCAGCCGGTTCAGGTAAGAGCGGTGTGGCGGGGGCGGGCGGGGGAAGTCGACAGACAATGGAGTAGGTAAAATAAAATTAAAGAATTAATAAAACCACTTACCTTGCGCCTGCCGCATTGCCAACTTGGTGATGCGGCAAGTGCAAGGTAAGTGGTTTTATTAATTTTTTTATTTTATTTTACCTATTCCGTCATCTGTTGACTCCCCCCTGCCCCTCCCCGTCCCCACCCCACCGCTCTTACCTGAACCGGCCGCGCCTGTGATTTACTGAGATCTAGCACACCTTCAAAGTCTAGAGAGGTTGCCAAGAAATGAGAAAGCAGCATCAACGTACTGCAAGTACATTTTTATTAGGCACACATTCTTCGTTTGGCACATGCCTATGATATGCAGCAAACGTCTAATAAAAATAATGGAAAAGAAAGACACCATCAGGAACAAGATAGCATTGAGTGGTGAGTATAGTGAAATCTTTTGAGCAAAAGTATGAGAATCAGAAGTTGATGAATGGTGGGTGTGTTATGTGTGGTGTAAGCAGCAAGTGAGGGAACATATCAAGCAAGAGCTTAGTATTAATATTCCACAAACACTTGATATGGTGCATCATGCATTTTCATATACACATGGCCATCTTAATATAAATATGACTTACTGAAAGAAATAATAGAATAATGAACAGTACCTTTTGCACGCTATCTATTTGACGCTCTGGCGGTGCTTCAATCACCTGCACCACCTTGCAGTGACAAGGAACTGGAGGCATCCCACAGAACGGAAACTTTCGTTTTTTTGTTTTGTTGCCAATCTGTGAAAATAAAAGAAGTCCAGTTACATAGAAAACATGGATGAACAGATTATACTTAACTCTTTTAGAAATTCTGTTTTTCTTTTTCATAGGAACAGTATGTATCTTGAATATATCATCTCAACGGCCAAAAACAGTTTTACAGACTATCCTGTACAATCCATTGGAATGAGGAGGATTATGGTAAGATTACATTGATTTACAACACATATGTGGAGGTGGCCATGGCAATATGCCTATTTTTAACTAATCAAAATTAGCACATTTTTTGTTGAAATTTTCATGAGAGTATCTGGTATTGCTCTGGATTTTCTCAATGGAGAAATAAATGTAATCAAAGGAATTGATACAGAACTATGGGATGGCTAGGAGACTCGCAGAGAGAGTTCCTCTCTGCTGCATTTGAACTAGACGAAATCAGAGCTGCTATAATGCAGCTCCGATCGGGTAAGGATCCTGGGCCTGACGGTCTGCCCGCTGATTTGTATAAGGCATACATAGACCACCTAGCCCCCGTGCTTAAGAAAGTATACAAAAAGGCCCTAGAATTAGGGGAGCTGCCGGCATCTATGAGGGAGGCCACCATTATCTCCATACTTAAACCTGGCAAACCAGCTGATAAATGCGATTCATACAGACCTCTTTCTATGATTAATTGTGACGTCAAAATATTGGCTAAAATAATTGCAAACCGGCTGAGTCTCCTTATGAAGGCACTGGTGCTACCTGACCAAGCTGGTTTTGTGCCAGGGTGAGCTACCTCTCATAATTTGCTAACTCTCTTCGCAGCAATGCACAATATGAACCCTGCCCTGGAGGCGGCTGCGATCTTCCTCGACGCCACCAAGGCGTTCGACTCGGTGGAGTGGGACTACCTGTTTAGCATCCTAGGGCAAATGGGAATGCTGGAAAGCTTCCAGGCCTGGATAAGGCTATTGTATACAAGACCACGCTCCAGAGTAGTAATAAATAATGCCAGCTCACCTTGGATAGAGTTTATGAGGGGCACGCGTCAGGGCTGCCCGCTGTCGCCACTGTTGTTCGCCTTGCCTGTCGAGCCCTTGGTGGCCCGGCTTCGGCAGCTGCACCACAAGTGGGCCCTGGAATACCCCACTCGACATGTATTGGTCTCGCTCTGCGCAGACGACATCACGCTATAAGTCCGAAACCCTCAGACCAGTCTTAATCCAATTCTGAGAGAGTTTATAGCGTTTGGCGAACTGTCTGGGGTTAAAATAAACTGGGCAAAATCTCAAATGTTTCCTCTTACTGATGCCGTACGCCCCTATCCCTTAGATTATCCCATAGAATGGTGCCCCCACGAAGTCAAATATCTCGGTATCACAATAACCAGAGACGGTCCGGAACTCCTGAGTGCAAATTACGGGAGGGTGATAGACCACATCACGGAAGCCTTAGAGAGATGGATAGCGCTACCCTCATCCATGGCGGGCAGGATCTCCCTAATGAAGATGGTGATCCTCCCCAAGTTATTGTATTTATTTACCAATATCCCTCTCTCTCCGAAGCCATCCTTTTTTAGGACTCTTAAAACCCTGATGATACGTCTGGCATGGGGAGGCCGACAACCCAGATTAAAGTGGGAGACGCTAACATTGCCATTTACCCAAGGGGGCTTTGAAGCCCCAGATTTCGAACTATACTATCTTAGTGCACAGGCGCACTACGCGACCTACTGGTTCAACCCCCCCTTACATGCCCCATCTGGCGGTAGAACAATATTATATGCAGCCTACTCCACTGTCTGGATTTTTAGCAACATAGACACAGTCGAGAGAGATATATTCCTCCACGGTGAGGGGCACTGTGACTGCATGGCAGAAAATAGCAAAGCGACTGACTATAGATATGATGTACTCCCCTTTGCTCCCAGCGATTGGCCACCCTGCCATAGAGGTAACACGTGAGGCGCAGTGTCGCCAACTTCTCACCAGCATGAACAGAGTCACATGGGGCTATCTATTCAAAAACGGCACGTTTCTAACTAAAGATCAGTTTTTTGCCAATAAGGACTCTTCACCGATGGACTTGTTTATGTATATACGGTTGCGACAGAGTGTGAGGGCTGAAACTCCTGCCTACCCTGCTGAGCCACCTACGATGGGCCCGCTGCATTGGCTCCTCCAAAACACGAACTCAGCCCATGTGGTGTCCCAGATCTACCAGGCTATGCAGGCAGAGGCCAGCCCACATGTGGGGACTGCCAGGGTGAATTGGGAGCAAGAACTAGGTGAGCCCCTAGACGACAATATGTGGCAATACTGCTGCGAGCAGACGGGCAAAATTTCAGCCAATAGCCGACTGAGAATGATTCATTATAAATACCTTCAGAGTTATACTACACCCCTGCAAAGCTGTTTAGGTTCAAATTACGAGACAGCGATGCCTGTGATAGATGCAGACAGTCAAACACAGGCTTCCTGCATCTGGCGTGGGAATGCACAGTGATCGGATTATACTGGGAGAAGGTGTTAGAGGCGCTAGCGCGCATGACCACGATCACAATGTCACAGACTCCAGTAGTCGCTCTTCTGGGATATACGGCAGATATACCCCCGGCACATCGGAAATTTGTAGCCCTTAGCCTCCTACTAGCTAAACGGAGAGTGGTGTGTAAATGGGGTAGGGGGAGGGTGCCTAAATTTAAGGACTGGATGAGAGACCTGCTTTTATGGCAAGAGCAGACACTGATTTATGCAGAACTGCTACCCACAGCTTCGAAACCCAGAGACATTTGGGACCCCTTAAGCATATATCTACTCACATACCCGGAAGCGGCTGGCACCACCGAGGAGCCCCTAACCACCGGCGAACAGGTCAGATGATATTGGAGTTGCCACCTTAGGTACAGACTTCCTCACAATCCTGGCCCATCTTCCCCCCTATTCCCCCATACATACACAAGCCAATGACACTGAAATGTACGGACCCTGAGACCTGCAGCCAGAAGCCACGGAGAACAGACTCCTCTGGATTTAGCCCCCATTAAAACGTGTGCTCACCCTTCCCCCATTACTTCACACGTGCAGAGTTCATTCTGCCCCAAACAGGGAGACTCACCAACTCAGTAGGAGCAGGAGATGGGGTGGCAATGTATACCACTGTTCTTGGAGCTCTTTGTAATATGACTATACTGCATTGATGATTTATGCTGTACTGGAAATGTTAATAAAAAATAAACTTAAAAAAAAAAAGTAATTGATACAGAACTAGTGCTTTCCTTGAGCATCGTAGATCACTAAAAAATTCTACAAATCATTTTAGCACAGTTACTTAGAAAACTATAAAAGGTATTTAAAAATAAATAAAATGTGATTGTTAACAAAAAGTTGATATTTGGCAGGGTCTACCACAGAAGTCTACATTTTTCTTTAGATCTTCAAAAATAATTGCTATAATTTCTTTAGAATAATTTACAAAAGCATCTCAGACATTACAAATAAAACAATGTTAACATAACTCCTTCCCAGCAACATACCGCACACCTTCCACCTCCTTGTCAGTCTAAAGTCATCTGTACAAAATGTGTGCTGCCATTAAACTCACATCACTCCATATTAATTTTTTTTAAATCTTTTTATTATTTTAATACAGTTATTCCAAGGAATAAGTATTAATGACACACTGCATCAATCAGAATCTATAGGACTGATAATAACATTTTTCCACCTCGAACAAATAGATTAAAAAAATAGCAAATTACATCATCCCGTACATATAGGGCTCATAATAAAACATTTTTCCATCCCAAATCATTGCTTGGATACAAATCCAGCAAGCTCTAAATCCTTTCTCTCTTCCTCCCCACACTTATAATGTTGGTGCTTCAATCCAGTCCCTATTCATCATACATCCTAAAGTGCTAAATGTCATTAAAAAGTGTCTGTGCTTCCTTAAAGTGTAAAATACATCATCCAAAACGTATAGTGGCATTCCCTCACCCCCTAAAATTGATTAAGTACATAATCTAATATATCCTCCACTGCTCATAAAATATGTTTTGCCATCCCAAAGAATCACATAAATACAAGCCTATCTGAACCAAAATCCTTTCCTCCTCCTACAAGTGCTTATAGTGACAGTGCTTCAATTCAGTCGCCAATCACTGTACACCGTAAAGTGCTATACATCAAAAAGTGCCTGTGCTCCCCTAAAGTGTCAATGCTGCAAGCCAATCTTAATATGAATAAACCTGCAAAAAGATGAAACCCTAAAAGTGAGAGTGTCCAGCCATCTCCAAAGCTCCTTGGCCTCTATCAATACCACTGAAAACTGTATAAGAGACCAAGACACTACTCCTTCCTGGCCCATTTCCTGTGATATTGTAAGGAGCGATTAACTCCAGTGTAGTACCAGGCTTCTCGCTTGCTGACATTCCACATTTTTTCCTCCCATTCTGCCAGCCTAGGAGCAGAGGTTGATTTCCAATAAGTGGTAATCAGTGAGAGGGCTATCTGCATTGCAATACATAAAAAGTTCCCCCGTATCATATTGCCCTGTCATCTTGCCATCCAAAAAGCCAAAAGTGCCATTTTCAGGGTAGGATGAATATTCCACTCAATTGTCCTGCCTACTACTAGGGGCACACCCCTCCAAAACATAACCAAATGATCACAGGACCAGAACATATGCAGCCAATCCCGTACCAGATCACATTTTGGGCAGCTTCTAGATGAGCCGGTAAACATCCTATTCACTAATTGCGGAGTAAGGTGCAGCATCCATCCATTGAAGAAAGCCATTTAATGGAAAATGGCTCCTCTAAGGGTCAAGTAACTAAGTTAAAAATAAATTTCCTAATGTAGTTCTTTTAATTTTATCCTTGTGTAGTTTTCCCATTTTGATTTTATGTTCAGAACCATGTCATCGTTCCCAGATGCAGTTATTTGTACCAATAATTCTAAATAGCATTGACTTTATCATCTTGTAACAGCTGTCTAGCCCTATTTCTTGAAGAATCGACATCCTCCCCAGATAAATTGCTAAAAATAGTCCTTATTTGGGTGTACATAAAAAATGAGAATACACATGAGATGTCTTTCTCAAGAAAAGGGCCTGGGGGGATTTCTGCCTGGCCCCTTAAAAAAAATCCCCTACCTCTGTGATAGATAACTCCTCGCATTTTTCTACTGTTTCTTCAGTCAGAGCAGGAGAGAGGGATTGACAATGGAACAATGGAGTCCCTACATTGACTGGGGAATTTTGTATTTAATGAACACTTTATTTTTCAACAACCAGGCAACTTATACATAACTGTTTTGGGCAATTTAGAGATTTGGATGCACCACCTAAGATCAGCCATCCCAAAATTCTTCAACATAAATAGATTAATAGAGTTATCAAAATTGGAGGTGGACATTGAGAAACACGGCCATTGTAAGATCCTCACTTCATATTGATGATGCTTTCTTTGCATGATAGATGAAGACAATCCTCTACCATATATTGACAATTAGAGAAGAGATAAGTTTGCAATATTTTTCAAATTATGAGATTTTCCTCGAGCAGCCGTACAAATGGCAAATAATCTGTCAATGCTGAAGAGACTGAAAGAAGTATGTGGATATATAGCCACTGATGATACACCCAGGACATGGATAAAAACTGCTGTTTCCACCTGCCAGGTGGTCTACCTTACTTTCCAGGAGGACCAGGGTGTCATCTTCATTGCGTGTCATTTTCTGGGGCAGTCAGAGGTAACTTGAGAGCATCCTTGCTAGTTACTGTCTGTTATCACTGGTTTATCAGTATCTTAGATAGTATTGCCTTCCAATTAGATAACCATGTGCTTCCTTTGTACTCCTGCTCCCTGAAGTGTAAGTAGGTTCAACAGTCTGGGCTTTCTCCAGCAGGTGGAAGATTGTTTTTAAATCAAATAGAGAATGATAATGTAATCACTTGCAATAAACGTGATGCTCAGGCATAAATTTGACTTGTATATACAAGAAAGGATAGCTAGATTTTTTTGGGGGTACACCAAAGAAATACAGAAGTTGCCAGCACCTGCTAGAGTCAGGTTATATACATCCAAAAACGTCTCTAGTGATTAGAACATCAAACCAAGAGCATGAGAAAAAACAACCATTTACATCAAGCAGGGAAGGTCTTATACATTCAAATGTTCTGTCTGCTAGTAAACCTGAGGATTATGCATGATGAATAAGTCACTGTTTTCAATCAAATGGTTGCAACAATTTAACTCTTGAGCTATGGGTGTTGTATTTTTTGTTCTAGTTTTCTTGCAGCTCGGGATTCATGAGGGTAGTTCAGTGGTATAATCATGGGGGTATCTCAGTGGTCAATCAACAATAAGGGACAGTGGGCTTTTGAAAAGGTCCAACGTACGTGCCCTAATATACTACAAGAAGTGAGTACGAAGTTCCTCAGTGGGTCACAGAACACAGTAAGAGAGTTTATGTGATGTCACGTGGATAGGTTGTCCTCCTTGGAGGGGGAAATCCTCCTTTCGGAACTAGGGCCCTCACACACCCAGCAAGCTAGGTGTCATGCTTCATCATATGGGCCTGCTCCTCGTCGGGTCGGCGCTGCAATACCCGACGGGCACCCATAAAGGGGCTCTTTACCAGAGATCTTTTGTTCCTTGCTGTTTAGGTGCCGTGGGTGTAAGTGGCCTAGTACGTGTAGGTGTAATGGTGAATGTGCAAGATAAAACAGGGGAGGGAATCCTCTAAAGAAACTTTATTCTGGAAGGATCCCAGCCTGGTTAAAATAAGGAATAGGAGAGGCGACTATCTGGCTGTAATGTGTCAAAAGTAAGCGCTCTACTCCTAAATGGTCGACATGTTTCTCGCCTAGTAGTCAAGAATGATCTGTGGCGATTCCTCAGGACCAAATGAAAAGAAAACTATCTACACCTAATGGTGAGGTGAAAAACTACCTACCACGTAGTGGTCCTATGGGAACTCTACCCGCAAGTATAGAGACCAACCTGTGAAAAAAACAAATATATTGGAAAACACAATACATTAGTTATGCATTTGTGATCACCCATAAGTTCAATCCATGATTCTAGACCTATATGGTGAAAAGAAGTGACCTAATCAATACATAGTGATACCAGTAGTTATCACTCATGAAAATATTAGATATGCAGTGCTATAAATGAGGTATTTATAGCACACCCGTGACTCTCAATAAAAAACAACAAAAGTGATGAATAGACTGTGACAACGGTGGTGATCAGAGTTATCTATACCTCACCTAATGTTTGTAAGATCGTGCCTCATCAGTAACAGCAGGATACTAGACACACGTAGTGTTGTGTCTAAAAAATGGATAAAATAAGGGCAGTGATTAGCTGGTATGTATGAAAACTGCTTGTCGAATAATCCAGAAACCCAGTCAGTCAATGACAAAACAGTGGCGCTGGGTAGGGCAAGGTGGTACGTAAGATAGAACGCCCGTCCTCCTCGTATTATTAAAAGACCCCTGCTTCTCTTAGCCTGGAGTTATGGGAGGAGATCGCATAGTATTACAGACTACCGGGGTGCCCAGCATGGTCAAGTGCCGGAGCTGCAGAACAGGCGAGAATCCCCCAGAACCCAGTGGAGTAAGCAAAGTGGTTAATCTCAATCGCGGTAGGGACTAAGTAGTTCTTAACTCAACCTGGACAGCACTTGATACCGCTTACCTCCGCCGTTTGCTGAACACTGGGGGAGATTGTCAAAGCGTCTTCAATACTCACCTGCTCCAAATAGAAGCCCAGTGGTAGACCTACCCCGCTGCAACCGGGATGGTAATGTCCTTCGGTGTGTGCTCGCTCTTATACCAGCCGCAGCTGCAGGCGGGACCGGGGCGGGAAGCCAAATGGTTTCAGCTGTGGAAGAGTGTGTCATGTGACGTTTATGTCAGACAGGCCGAAAAGCTAGTAAATGAAATCGGCCATCTTGGAGTGTCTAGGATGTTCATTATAGATATACAGGAGCTTATACAGATTTCTGTCATTGTGCACAACCCCGCTAGGGAACAATGTGTAAGGCTTGGCTTATTTCTCAGTTATTGACAAGTGAACCCCAAGGGATTTCATCGTTCAGTCCCTGATGGTCTGAGTCCAAACGATGCACCCATCTTTGTTCCATCCTAAAGAGGGCAGAGTGTGTGATCTGGGGGTGACTTTCTAGGATCACCCACCGTAAGCTTTCTGGAGGATGTTTACAATCTTTGAAGTGTGTATACAATTTTGTGGTGGTTTTTTGGCAACAAATGTTGCTCTTATGTTCTGTTATTCTTGTCTTTATTGTCCTCGTTGTCATGCCTATGTATTTTTGATTGCAGGGGCACATAATCAAATACACACATCGAGTCGTGTTACAATTAGTATGTTTGGTAATCTTCCAGGTGAAGAAGTCAGACAGAGTTAACTCTTTTGTGGGTTTTGTTTGAGGGCACACCGCACATGAGCCACAGGGGTAATGGCCCTGGACCGGGGGAAGGTCCCATAGTGATCTCTGTTCATTGGTGCTTGCTGGTTTCGGTCTGGTGTGAATGAGCATATCTCTAATATGTCTGGTGCGTTTAAATGCAAAACGGGGTCTGGGGATCTCTCCTGTGTTTAGAATCCTCCAATGTTTGTTGATAACCCTCTTTATTGTATTAGATTGTGGTGTGAAAGATGTGACGCATGTTAATGTATCTGAGGATCCTTTTAGTTTGACCTCTAGCAAAGTCTCCCGGTGATTGTTCCTGGCTCTTTTCATTGATAGTGCTACTTGTTTTGGTGTGTACTGCCTTTCCAACAGATTCTTGGATAAGGACTCTGCCTCCTTCTTGTAGTCATTAATAGAGCTGCAATTTGGCCTTATGCGCAAAAATTGCCCAAAAGGTAGATCGTCTCTAAGGGCTCGAGGGTGGTGGCTACTGTATAGTAATAAGCTATTCCTGTCAGTTGGTTTCTTGTATATGTCGTGCTCAACTGACCATTGTCGAGTCTGATGGTAAGATCCAAAATCTGATACTTTTGACACATTACAGCCAGATAGTCGCCTCTCCTATTCCTTATTTTAACCAGGCTGGGATCCTTCCAGAATAAAGTTTATTTAGAGGATTCCCTCCCCTGTTTTATCTTGCACATTCACCATTACATCTACACGTACTAGGCCCCTTACACCCACGGCACCTAAACGGAAGGGAACAAAAGATGCCCGGTAAAGAGCCCCTTTATGGTGGCCCGTCGGGTATTGCAGCGCCGACCCGACGAGGAGCAGGCCCATATGATGAAGCATGACACCTAGCTTGCTGGGTGTGTGAGGGCCCTAGTTCCGAAAGGAGGATTTCCCCCTCCAAGGAGGACAACCTATCCACGTGACATCACACAAACTCTCTTACTGTGTTCTGTGACCCACTGAGGAACTTCGTACTCACTTCTTGTAGTATCTCAGTGGTGCAATGATTGTTCCCAAAGCCGAACAGATCATCACTCAGAAAGCAAACTGAATCCCAACACATAACTTTAGGAGTACTCCTGGTTTGCAGAGAATATATTTGACACCATCTGCAGTTCTAGACTTTATGGTAACACGTCCATTGAAGATCCAGCGACGGGACAACATTCAAATGCAGACTCATTTAACATTTGTTAAAATTCAATATTTCTGGGACCACTGGTGTTGGAAAAGCACCCACAGTGGGCCATCTTGGGGTACAATGGGGAGCTATTTACAAAGATACATTTTTACACATGGGCAAATCTACATGTGCAAATGTATTCTTACACTTTATAGTAACTTTAAAACAATTGTGCAATGTTATTACAAAGTGTAAAATTACATGTTCCCCAGCCCCTCGCTTTAGGGGGTTGAGTCTGAAACAATGTCAAATACATTGATAAAGAAGCAATCATAGTAACTTTAAGACCGCATTTTTAGTTCAGCACATGTGGCGGAGACCTCCATGACGGTAGAACTCCCTATGGTAAAGTACAGGGAAATGTGTTAATGCTACTTTTTAATTTTAGAAACTTTGAATGAGATATTTCATTTTTTGCACATATCAAATTTAAATTATTTTGAAAACATGTATTAAATAAAAAAATTCTCATAAAGTAAAATCTTTATATTTGTTTATTATGTATGAAGATTACAAAATGTCTTTATATTTAGTTACCATAACATTAAAATAAGCATATGAGTCCATTGCGGAGGCCTCTGCTGCCTACTATAAGGAACTGTACAGTGCAGATCCCCTGAGCCCCCGCACATTATCTCTGCACTTTTGTGTGTGACCTGCCAATGCCTCGTCTGCCTCAAGAGGAGCGGGACTCTTTATAGTCCGATGTCACCTGTGATGAGTTGTGTGCAGCCTTGGCACAAATACAGGCGGGTGAGGCGCCGGGGCCTAATGTTTTTCTGGCAGAGTTTTGGTGCTTGGTGTAGTCTCAGACGGGGCCTTTGCCAATAGAGGTATTCAAAGAGGCCCTGGGAAGCGACGCACTCCCTTTGGATCTTAGAACGGCGGAAATAGTCATAATGCCTAAACCGGGCCCAGAAGTTAAGCACTGCGAAGGCTGTCGGCCCATCTCCCTCTTAAATTAGGAGGCAAAAATTTGGGCCAAGATGTTGGCCACCCATTTAACGAGGGTTATTAATCGCCTGATCCATCCAGACCAGTCCGGATTCATGCCCAATTCGGCGAAGCGTCACACCATACTTTGGGTGCATAACGTAATCAAGATGAGTAAGGACTATTGTGGCCACCGGTCTCTACTTTCCATCGATTTTAGGAAAGACTTTGACGCAGTAGACTGGGCATGCCTGTTTACCCGCTTGCCACGCATGGGGTTCGGTTCCAGATTCATCGGGTATGTGTGTTTACTATACAATGGACTGGTGGCAGGGTGCATATTAGGGGGGTGTCGGAGTGGCTTCCGGTGACAAGGGCATTCGTCAGGGTTGCCCATTGTAGCGTTTGCTGCTTGCCCTCGCAATTGAGCCCCTGGTGGCCTTGGTGTGGATTGACGTGTTGTTTTGGGGTTTTCAGTGGACCTCTGTAAGCAACAAGATTTTGCTGTACGCAGTCGATGTTCTGTTATTCATAGAAGACTCAGAGTCATCGTGCCCCAGGGCGCTTCAAATGCTACAACTTTTTGGAACCTATTCTGAGCTACACGTGAATATCAACAAGTCATCGATATACCCCATAGCTCCTTGTCCGGTGGATATGCGGTGGGCGTGGGGGATTCTAATACTCTCAGCGGGGTTCAAGTACCAAGGCATCTTTGTTACGGACAGTGCATTGAGGTCCTATGATAAGAACCTTGTCTCCCAGCTGGATGGTCCGGCATGGGACATTAGGTTCTGGTCCACACTTCCCTTGTCCATTTTTTGGGGAGATCTGCCATTTTCAAAATGTTGTCTTTTCCGCGCCTCCTATATCAGCTACAGAATCACCCCTTCCCAGTAGCCGGGGCCTTCTTTGTGAAGGTGAGGGCTCCGATTAGAACGTTGTTGTAGGAAGGGGGCCTGCCTAGAATAGTTAGTGCTGGGGAAATCTTGTCGGCCAGTCTACCAGGGAGGGATAGCTAACCCTGACATTGTTTTGTACTACTGGGTGGCACATCTGCTGGGGGTCAATGTGTGGTGGTTCCGCAGATTTGATGACCCGGCATACACAGTGGAAATGGGTTGTCAGAACCTTCTGCACCTACTCTACGCCAGGGCCGCATTGAGGACTTTCCCAGCTGCCATGTGCATGGTGCTGGAGGTCTGGACTGCGGCCATGAAGTCCACGATTTGGGGCGGCAGACTGACATTGGAGACCCCACTGTGGCGGGGCACTCGGCTTTCACAGGTCATGCCCTTAAGCATTTTTTCCACTTGCGACACCATAGGAATTTCTACACTGGGGGATGTGACTCACAATGGCATGCTGAAGTTGTTTCAGGATATGCAGGTAGAATACGATCTACACCGCTCACAGTTCTTTCGCTATCTACAGCTGCGCCACGCGCTTATCCCATATATACAATTGGAGGAGTCTATCCTTAAATTCTCCCCCATGGAGGCAAAAATTCTGCTTAAAGACATGAAGGCACACAAACTGTCTGAGATTTATAAAAATGCTTTTCTCAACCCCATTGAGAGGTTGAGGAGGGCGTGGGAGGGAGACCTGAGTCCACCAGAGGACAATGATTGGGGAGAGGCAGTGGAGGCACCTAGAGAGGCAGTAATGGCCTCTTAATTTAGATTGATACAGCTCAAACTGCTCCATTGTGTTTACTTCATTAGAGTTCGCCAGCACCACATGGGCCTGGTGTCTGCGGGGAATTGCCTGTGCTGTGATGACAAACACAGAGACATATGGCATACATTTTGGCACTGCTCTGTGCTCTCCTACCTTTGGAACAGGGTTCTAGGCCGATTGGAAGAAGTGCAGGGCTGGCCTATCCCCAGGGAATCCAAACTCATCCTTCTACATATCACTGACGACTTGGGCGGAAATCAATATCAGAGGGCAAAGCTGTGGCTGGGATTGATGTTGCCAAAAGAGATATTGCGAGAGCCTGGAAGGCATGGAATATTGCATGCGGTTGGAGCTCCCGATTCACTTAGTGAGGGGATGTCCCCAGAAGCACTATAAAGTATGAAAGGAATGGGCCGAGTTCTGGGGCGTCCAGTTGGAGCCCTGCCTGGACAGACCTTGGTCCACTGTCGGATGTATTTGCCGTTGCAGCCTTGACAATATTGGTAAATAATTGGGCTATGAGGTCCAGGTTCTGCTGTGTCAGTCAATGTTATTATTCCATATTTTATTTCAAGGTTGTTATACTGTGCTGTTATTGTGCTTTTTCTGACGCTGTGTCGTATGCTGCTGCCGAGTGCAAAATGTCACCACCTATTTTGTTTGTAAATTCAATAAAAAGTTTTTAAAAAAAATAAAGATATCTATTTTTAAAAAGCCAAAATAAAATAATTAATTTTAATATTATTTCCTCTTGGGTTTTATTTTAAGACTCTCAATGCCTCTATTATTTTCAACAGAAGTGGAGGAGATGGTGGGAAGTCAGAGTCAATGAGGGGTGCCAACTTCAAATTTCATTATTGCAGCCAGTTAGTGGTGGAGCTGGAGAAAGGCAAGTAAGCAATGTCCCTGGTTTATTTATTAATACTTTGTTCCACTAAGCGTACCCCATCATCTGAGAAGAAAGTATAGCAGGAGGGTAGACAACAGCTGGCATGATGGTGGGAGCACCACCTTTATCACCTCTGCCTTGACTCACCTGCCATATTTCAAGATTCCCATGACATTTTTCACTGTAAGAGCTTAAGCCGATACAGAAATTGTTCACAGCCCACTGACCTACTGAGTAAATGGAGCCTGAAAGACAGCCTTTTTTCTTTCTTCAAAAACAGATCCCGAAAGCAGAGATTTAAACAAAACAATCAACTGCTTTTTTCCCCCCAGCGTGTAGGCGACACGTAGGGCCTGGTTTACAAAGGTAAACATACACTTTTTTGTAAGTTTACGATTTTCGCAATTCACAAAGGAATTTTATGTAGTATCTTCACAACTGCGGAGTCCCTGCACATAAAAAGATAGGCAGTCATAAAGATGCTATTTGTAAAATTCCTGTGTATTGCAAAAATCATAAACTTATACAAAAGTGTAAGTTTACCTTTGTGAATCCGGCTCTTGGTGCTTTTTCCCACTCAAGAATACCAGGTCAGAAGACTTGCCTTAAAGAGGCAAGTCTTGCAATGCTGTGAAAATGGCTTTTCGATTGTTGACTTAGCATAAGGTGTTTTGATGGGGTAGGAACCATGCAGCATTGTACATTGGTTTATGGTAGACAATCTATGAATTCTACAGAAGAGTAACTTGCCTAAAATGTGCAAATTCACCATAGTTTCAAAAGCAGTGGAAAGTTGCTCGAACTATTAATCTCACTCTGTGTACACAAGTTTTTTAAAGTTTTTTAAAAAGTGGCCAGTCTGTCAAATCATTTGTTCCTGAAGGTTCGCCTAGCACAAGTACCCACAACTAATTGCAATGTAAATTTCTCAATCAATCAATCAAGGGGCTTGTAAAGTGCGACTACTCACCCGTAAGAGTCTCAAGGCGCTGGGCACTCCTAAACTTACTATTAAAATGCAGTTTTGTGAACTCCCCAGCAGCTCCCTTTGAAACTCAGACTGTTGATCCCCAACGGAGATCACACAAGCCTGTGCTATATATCTAAACAGACCAGCTTATCTAATAAACTTCCACAACATCTCAAGCAGACAAAGAACTCCCATGAGCAACATTTTTCTAGTAGCAGCATTTGTCTATGTCTTGATACCTACATTAACACATATATGATGGATTCTTATATGCATTTAAAACCTCTTAAGAGCAGAACCAAACTTCCTTAGCTGCTGCTACAGCCATACAGAACTCACTCCCCGAAGACCGACAAACTTTACCCACCCTCCTGCTGCTCAGGACAAAAATAAATCACCTCTTCTACTTTCATATGAAAGATCAGATTGCCACATTGGAATCAATAATAGAAAATATGCGCTCATCCACTGGAGCCCTATATTTGTAAACGATATTTAGGCCATGATCTTCATGTTATGCAATATTTTTATAGATATTCTGACATGCGACTGTGACTGCTCTACTTAGTTTGTCATTATTTTTTCTGTGATTGTATTTACCAATTATTACTGTAAGGAATACTAAATTCCTTAGTGCAGATGTGTTATATAAAAATGTTCAATAGTAAATAAATACTCGCAGTTAAAAAAAAACCTGTGACCTCGCTGTTTGGCAGATAAGTAAAACTATGGACTATGGACAGGACTATACCAGTGATTTGCCCTGGATCAAACAATTAAGTGGAGATGTCAAAAATAGAATTAGGTTTCAGTAAATAACTATGGGCCTGCTTCAGAAAGGTATACTTACACCTTTGTGTAAGTTTACGCTTTTAAATATTCACAAAACTGCAACTTAATAGTATGTTTACGAGTGCAGAGACTATGCAGTCGGGGCAGAAAACTCCACACATAAAAAGATAAGTCTGTCCTATCTTTTTATGTGCAGAGTTCTCTGCCCTGACTGCGGAGTCTCCGCACTCGTAAACTTACTATTAAAATGCACTTTTGTAAATACTGAAAAAGCGTAAACGTATACAAATTTGTACGCTTACCATTCTGAATTAGACCTTTTTAGTGCCTGATTATGAGTCTGGCGGTCCAGGAGGCATCAATATGCTTAGCGGAACCACCGCGGTCCCGCCAAGCATATTATGAGTTTCCTCTCCGCCATGGTTTTCATGGAGTTTCCTCCTCCATGAAAACCCTGGCAAAGAGGAAAAAAAGGAGGCCCTACAGGGCACCCTTGTTCCTCTGCGCCATGGGGTGCATGAAGGGGGGAACAACATATGCCCCCCTGTGTGCATGCACCCTAGTTCCAGCACTTTTCAGTCCATGCAGTGCAGAAACAGTTTATGGCGTTCCCATTGTGGTGTCCATTTTCAAGGCACCTCTGTGTGAACGTAAAAAAAAAGCCTGCCAGACAGGAGTTACACTTGTATTCTGGCGGCCGGCCCAACCACTGGTTTGGCAGTGCAGCGGCGGGGTGGACCCGGCGCAGCACAGCCAAACTCGTAATCAGGTCCAAGTCACCAATGAGAGTAATTAATCCCTCCACATCCTCTGCTGCTCTAAAATAGCCTTCCCTACCCTCACTCATTCCTCTAGTCTCTGAACCCCTTCCACAGTCTCTCCTAGACCCCTTAATGTATTTTCCGCTTCCCCATATCTCACACTGCCCTGCACCATGTTTGCCTGGGAATTCAGGCACCACATGAAATGTGATTTTTAACAGTAGCTATCTGGTTGCAATCGGAAAAGGGTGCTTTAGTATGTGTCTATGAGCTCCTCCTGTATGTAGGTATGACATGAAGCAGGGTGAGTGAGACCTGTTGCATAATCTTTCCCACAGCTGTTAGACTCTGCTTTTGGACTGCTAACGGTGATGGAGTTGTGTTTGCTTAGCTCACTACGAACATGTTAGGTAAACCCATCGAGTTCCATACATAATTGAGATCTTTCTTGGTCTTGTGCAGGATATCATGTAAAAACAAAATTCTGTGTGCATAGGTACAATACGCATAAGATATTTAGTTAGGCAGAAATGTTATGCAAAAAGTATAGAAACACCTCTTATGAAGTTGGGATCCCAGGATCGCTCAGTGAGTTGAAAGCAACTGCAGAGATAAGCCTGCGTTGTTAAAGCACACACGATTTTTATATAAATTCTGAAAAGTCTGATTGTTGACGTCATATGGTCACACTTTAAATAATCACATTGTCCTCAAGGTTTAAAGTTTTTTTACTTTATTCAAAAAGAATTATCTAAAAACATTGTATATTTCTTTTTGAATAAAGTCAAAAACATCTCAACCTTAAGGACAACATGATTTCAAGTATCACCATATGACCATAACAATAAGACTTCCAGAATTGTAAAATTCCAAAGTGGCAGATGGAGAGACATGACTTGTTAGACATTTTTGGCAATCAGACTGAGCCTACACCCTAGTCTTTTCCTTATAACATTTTTAATGTAATCCACTTAACAGAGGATCAAATCTTTCAGGGCAGATTTTGCCTTTGACCCTTACTAGCTTAATACAATGGGCAGCATTTATTAAGAGGTACGCAGTTCCTCAACATGCAGGTAGTGTCCCAGACACCCAGAAAGGAGGAGAAATCCTCCTTTCGGAACTAAGGCCCTCACACACCCAGCAAGCTAGGTGTCATGCTTCATCATATGGGTCTGCTCCTCGTCGGGTCGGCGCTGCAATACCCGACGGGCACCCATAAAGGGGCTCTTTGCCGGAGATCTTTTGTTCCTGGCGTATGGGTGCCGTGGGTGTGAGGGACCTAGTGTGAGTGTAGATGTTCTGAAAGTGAAAATAAAACAAGGGGGGAATCCTCAAGAGCAAATTTTATTCTAGGTGGATCCCCACTTGATTAAAAATAGTGAGGAGAGGTGACAAACAAGCCACCAAGGGTCAAGAGGCGCTCTACTCCTTGATGGTCGACATGTTTCACGTCGATTAGTCCTAAGGATCAGGTGGCGTTTCTTCAGGACCGTGAGAAGTGACTATCTACAGTGAATGGGGTGTGCAGCATGCCCCATAGCTAAAATATGTGAAAGAATGGTGTGGAGGATATTACCTACCACTGCAAGGATGAACGGGATACTACCCGCTATTTCTGGGACGAACCTGCATGTAAGGATTGTGAAAAACAACACTCGGTTATGTATCCAATAGTCGATTGCCCAACAAGGTGCAAGCCGCATTGTAAATCAAAACGGGTGGAGACCCCCTTTCAATTTATTAGTAATGGCACTATGTATGCGGTAAGGAGAATTATTATTCAAAAATCAAGAGTAAAAATTACGAGTAAAAATTACATGAGTAGTAACATACAATTAAAAATAGATTAGGCAGCATTCATCAAGTATCGTGGTGATAAGGTGGTATCTAGTGTATGCCATCGTTGGTGCTTAGGGGAGGAGTGGTGAAGTAAGCATTCTCAAACTCACCTAGTAAGCTTCAAAATTACGCCCCATCTGTTACAGCACTATGTAATGACATCCGTAATAGGATGTCTAATAGTCGTGAGGAAAAAACAACAGATGGGGGAGGGTTAAACCTCAAAAAATACTGTATTGACCAAACACAAATAGTGAACCCTGACCATCTTCCTAAGACTGTGGGTACATGGTGACTGTGCCTGCCCCTCTTGGACTCTCGATGGATCCTTATCTTTGTGGGCCCCGCCTGGGGGCGGGGGTGTGTGCGGACGTCTGTCACACACGAGATCAGTGACAGCACTGCATCACTTATTTGAATTTTCGTTGTGGGACTCGTGCCCGTACCGTTCCTGCACCTAGTGTTGGGTCTTAGGAAGATGGTCAGGGGCATGTTCTGTGACTATCCCGACATACTGCCAGTTCACTTGTCTTACCCGTTACTGTTGCGATGAGATGGGTTCACTATTTGTGTTTGGTCAATACAGTATTTTTTGAGGTTTAACCCTCCCCCATCTGTTGTTTTTTCCTCACGACTATTAGAAATCCTATTACGGATGTCATTACATAGTGCTGTAACAGATGGGGCATAATTTTGAAGCTTACTAGGTGAGTTTGAGAATGCTTACTTCACCACTCCTCACCTAAGCACCAACGATGGCATACACTAGATACCACCTTATCACCACGATACTTGTTGAATGCTGCCTAATCTATTTTTAATTGTATGTTACTACTCATGTAATTTTTACTCGTAATTTCTACTCTTGATTTTTGAATAATAATTCTCCTTACCGCATACATAGTGCCATTACTAATAAATTGAAAGGGGGTCTCCACCCGTTTTGATTTACAATCCGGCTTGCACCTTGTTGGGCAATAGACTATTGGATACATAACCGAGTGTTGTTTTTCACAATCCTTACATGCAGGTTCGTCCCAGAAATAGCGGGTAGTATCCCGTTCATCCTTGCAGTGGTAGGTAATATCCTCCACACCATTCTTTCACATATTTTAGCTATGGGGCATGCTGCACACCCCATTCACTGTAGATAGTCACTTCTCACGGTCCTGAAGAAATGCCACCTGATCCTTAGGACTAATCGGCGTGAAACATGTCGACCATCAAGGAGTAGAGCGCCTCTTGACCCTGGGTAGCTTGTTAGTCGCCTCTCCTCACTATTTTTAATCAAGTGGGGATCCACCTAGAATAAAATTTGCTCTTGAGGATTCCCCCCTTGTTTTATTTTCACTTTCAGAACATCTACACTCACACTAGGTCCCTCACACCCATGGCACCCATACGGCAGGAACAAAAGAACTCCGGCAAAGAGCCCCTTTATGGGTGCCCGTCGGGTATTGCAGCGCCGACCCGATGAGGAGCAGACCCATATGATGAAGCATGACACCTAGCTTGCTGGGTGTGTGAGGGCCTTAGTTCCGAAAGGAGGATTTCTCCTCCTTTCTGGGTGTCTGGGACACTACCTGCATGTTGAGGAACTGCGTACCTCTTTTTTGCATACACTTTGATAGGGCAAGTACGCTGGACCTCTTGATTAAGCCCTCTGTCCCTCCCCCCTTTTTGTAACAGCATTTATTAAGACCCATAAGTCAACTTATGGGTGGTTACTTGTTTACTTGATCTCTGCCTCTGCTATCAAACATAAGTGAGTGTGATAATTATGGGGCATATTTACAAGGGGATATATTCTCCATTATAAGACACAATTTGGATCAGTTGACCCGGTCAAAGGCACAGGAGAGTTCCATAAAGGCTAGATGTAAAGTCCCTCCCTTGGCCTTGACTTATTTGACAGTTAGCAAATAAAGATTAATTCCCTGCTCAGCCGTGCCTATCCCTGGTTGGAATTCAAACTGAACCTCTGATATGATGTTATGTTCTACCTCCCACTGATCCAGACATGATAATAGGACTCTTAGTTGTAGAATTAATAAGATAATTGGACGTTTGCGGCTCGGTTAGTACCCATCAACTTTTTAAAAAAAATAGGGACTATAATCCCAGGAAGCTGGGATGGGGCGAACCACAACTCCTATCAAAATATTTGTAATGAGCAGGGTCAACTATCGATGGTGACACCGTCGTGACCAGAGTTCTACTCAAAGGGTCTCCATTTAATTGCTATAATTACCTCATTGACAGAAATGGAGTTGTGAAATATCTATTGGAGAGTTTACATCAGAGTCACAACAATGCTTTTCAAGCAAATCAGAAAAGAAGAGTTTAGAGTAATGTCTTACCAATACCCATAGTTAGAGCCTCAACCTTCAGAGCAGAGGAGTAAAAAAAAAGGGTGATTTACTAATTCCCAAAACTTTGAGATGCCTTTAGCTTTTCTTGCCCTCAGAAGATCGTTCAACGGCTGCGCTCTTATTTCGGCTTTTCATTCAGTAAGAATTATTTTATACTCCCTTCATGCCTTTTTAAACCCTATTACAGGTCTGAAGCAGGAGTGCAATGCTTCTTTAGGGAGCCTGTGTGCTGCAGAGAAGGCTGAACAAATCCATCTGTGTTGATTTGGCAGTTAACATAGAGGAAACTGAAAGGCAAATAGAGACAAAACCTTCCAAAATGGAATCAAAGTTACCCCCCAAATCTACACAAGGGAAAAAAAACTGTGTAATTTTTTGCAATTTAATTTTTATTAATTTTATTTAAAGAGTTTTGTATAGCGCGAACAAGACTACAGGTGGTATCAGAGCACTTTACAGAAGGGTAGTTACAAGGGTACAAGAAATAACGACAGTAGCACAGATCAGACCAGAAAAGGACAACATTGGTCACAACAGTCAAACATTTCAATAAAGGGAAGAGTAAGAAAGCAAATCCTAGGGTAAGACTGAAGCTCTAACCAGTGATTTCTTCAGCAGATCCCTTTGACTTTCTTAAAAAGGGAGCAATAGTTAATATCACAACCGAACAGGACAGGGGCAAAACAGATAATAACAATCTTAGCAATTCACTCGAGACAATAATATAGTGAGTCCTCAGGTGGGCTAAGGGACTAGCCCAGACATTTCTTCATCAGAATCTGTTTGATTTCCCTTTTGAAGGAAGCTGTGGAATTATTCAGTATTATTTCAGGTGGTAAGGAGTTCCAAATTCTATGTGCAATACCTGAGAAAGCTCGATTGTACGTTTTCTTTTTATGGAATTTCTGTGGTGTAAGTAGTAAGGTGCTGGAGCCCATAGAGGATCTGGAGCCTCCTGAGAGCTCACGTTTTTGTGCAAGATATAGTGGGGTGTTGAAGTGTAGAGCTTTGTGGGTCAGGCAAGCAATTTTTAGATGCATCCTTGCTTCATACAGGAGCCAATTAAGAGCTTTTAACTCAGGCAAGATATGATGATAACGTTTGGAGCCTGTAATAAGCCTTGCAGCGGAATTGAGAGAGGCCTTAAGTGGAGCCATCTTCGATCTTGGAAGTCCACAAAGGGTTGCACTACCATAATCCAGTTTAGAGATCACTAATGCTTGCACCGCGGTCTTCAGGTCGTTGAGGGGAAGGAACGGTTTTATTTTCCTTAGGATGCTTAAATGGAAGTTTGCTCCTTTGATGAGAGCACTAATGTGATTCTGCATGTTCAGATGTTTGTCCAGTATTATTCTGAGTGAGCTCGTAGGATCAATCATGTTTGGAGTGCAGTTGAGGGCTGTCAGTTGGTGCATCCATTTTGCAATGACTTTGGATTGTTTGTCAGGGGCGATGAGGAGGAATTCAGTTTTGAGAGCATTCAATTTCAGAAGATTGAGTGTCAACCAACTTTGTGTTTCTTGAAGTACTGAGTTGAGAGACCTGATATCCTCTGGGGAGGAGATTTTCAGGTACAGTTGTGTGTCATCGGCATACGTGTGATAATGGATGTTCGACAATTTCAGAATTTCTGTTAGAGGCTCCATGAACAGGTGAATTCAATTCAATTAATTCAAATATAAACTCTTGGTGTTAACTTTGTCCCATTTTACCATTACTCCCTTATTTGCTGTGTACCCAATTGGCCCAGCTTTTTTTGAAGGACCTTGCTTCTTCACATTTATATTCTGGGCGAAGACAAGAGGGTTATGGTCACTGATACAGTTGCTTTTGGCTGGAAAGTCAGAAAGCAGGGCATGGAGTTCAGTGGAGACTAAAGTAAAGTTGGTGATAATTCCATTTCCTTTACCAATAAAAGTTGCAATACATGGAGCCTGCCCACATACTATATCAGTGGCAAATAATGAGTAATATTTGAAATTAAACTATTTAACGCCTCCCTACAGGACGAGTGTCTAAAATGAGTCATATCATCTAAGCTTAAGTCCACGAAGCCACAAACTGATGTGCCACGATGATCACAAGTTGGGATATTGAAATCTCCAGCCCAAATGAAGAAAATAGAATTTGGAAATCAAATAGAAATTCTCTAAGAAAACACTGAGTTATTCAGTTGCATCACAAGATCTCTGGTAAAAAATATTGTAGTAGAAATTTATGAGTAAAATTTCAAAAAGACCCAAAAGGGAAAATAATCCGCAGTGCTTAATTTGCAAAAAGAATAAGTGCTAGGGATCTTGTCCGGAGGCCACTGCAGCTTGTACCACACAGCGCCCCTGCTATGCTGCCAATGATAGTAACAACACAACTACTAACCATCACACTTATGCAAGTGTGACAATTCAGCCTATTCCAGGCCCCTAAAGCTATAAGAATGGTTTGGGCGGCAGGTAATAGTCATTTCTAATGTATATTGAATGAATAATTAACCGTTGTTGTGGTCGTCTCTAAATTAGTCAGATAGCGCCACCTTGTGCCAGACTGTCACAAGCACCAGTGTTGACGATTAAGTGCTGGCGCTGAGCACCAGAAACCACGGGCTCAAATTCAGCACTGATAATATGACTAAAAAAAAAGATAAACTATGAATTGTTTCTGCCTGAACGGGGAGGAGTTTGATAGAAATAAGTATAGCAAGACCTACCTTCTCCCTGTCTGATGGAGAGTCTATGGCTGGTTGGCAGGAAGAGGAAAAGCCCATCATAAACAATTGATCAGACATCCATGTTTTTTTAGAAAAGATAATTTCATAGTTGTTAATAAACAACACCCGATCTGTATTAGACAGTTTTGATCGGGCACCTGCTATGTTCCATATAATTTAATTCAGGACCCCAGCATTTGTGAAATCATTGTCATTTAGTATAACGTCTTGACAAAGTATGCAGAACAATGAGTAAAACTTGCTCGGCTGAAGAAATTGATGACATTTAATTGGTGATTATTTAATACATGCCTTAGTTGAAAAAGTGAATGTCTAACAATGTAAGGATTCTTCAAATTAATGAAAACACAGTTCCCTTTAGTTTTTTTGGGATGTGAACCCACCCACCCAACCGTAGGTGCAGAAAGGACTTCATTAGATAAATCACCCACCACCATGAGGAATTCTTCAACCAAAACACTTATGATTTACAACAACACAGGCATTCCTAGGAAATTGCCGAGACTGACCTGCACAGCAGCTGTCCTTTCTTCTATATTTTGAATGCCAGAACTAATTGACCCCATAACCAATGTTAAATAGTTGGTAATAGAGGATGCTTTATGAAAATCTTCCTTGTTCCCTACCCTTTCTTTTCCCATGGTGTATTGTAAAGACACCTACCTCCTCCAGAAACGGATCATCTGTGTCAAAACGGAAGGTAAAGAAGTAGGGTCCAACCTAGACTCCTTGGGACTCGGACGGGCGTAGACAGGCCTGCTCTTTGTCCTGGTCTTCACCCAGGCACGTTTGTGTGCCCTTAAATGGCACCCAAACAGGAAGTCCAACCTCCAGGAACAGATAAAACACACAAGATTGTGGGAAATTAAGTCCTTTGCCACCAAGAATGTAGTTGTGCGTCCTGTGCTGCGGTGGCCTCTACCCCTCATATGGCGCCCAAACAGGAAGTCTAGCCTCCAGGCACAGATGAAACCCCACAGAATTGTGGGAAATTAAGTCATTTGCCACCAAGAATGTAGTTGTGCGTGCAGCACTGTGGTGGCCTTGACACCTTATATGGACCCCAAAAACGGAAGTCCAGCTTTCAGGCACAGATGAGACTCCATAGGATTGTGGGAAATGAATTCCTTTGCCACCAAGAATTTAGTCGTGCAGCCTGTTTCCAACAGACTTCTTCTAGTGTTCCAGGTTCATTCTGTTTTGATTTCAACAATTCATTGCTTCACTCTATAATTAATGAGTATTATACAGAAGAAACAGAAAATATTTCCAAAGTATATTAACCTCAGAAAACATACGAAATTTGACTTTATACCCTTTCTTCAAACGGGAGGCCAAACTATACCCGACCTCCAAAAAAGGTGTGATACAAAAGCAATATGTTTGCCTTTCCTTAAAGCATAGTAACATTATATATATATTAAAATTGTACTCATTTTCAATTATTGAACAGAAATTGTCCCTTTGCATTGGGCTGAGAAAGCCAAAAGATTGGTCACACATTGTCAGATTCTCAGCTTTCCTTTAAGAAGCATCATAAATACCTCCTGCATAACTATTAAACTACAAGCCCTCCAGATCTATTTCTGCAACAATGGTTTTATTGTCCACATTTCAGAAAGTCTTTTTGAATGAAAACCATAAGATCCGTAAATTTGCAATGGATGACCTGTTCTACTCCCCTTGCCCTTTCACTCAACAATATGGGGCCCTGAGGTACATGAGTCTTCAACTCTGGAAACCCTCTAATAAAGAAACATGGCCCCTAACTATTACCAATTGCTAGATGGGCTGGATTAATTTACACCAGTTGCAAAATCTCATGTGGTAGAGGATGGTAAATGGGCATGCTCCTGTCCACATACAATCAGTAAGAGTGCCACCTTAATATTGATCAATAGCAACAAGTTACCTTAGCTCATCAAGGGCCAGATGTAGGAAGCGAAATAGCGATCGGAAACGCTGAAATTCGCAGAATTTCAACGTTTGCGACCGCAAAATAGCCCTGTGCAATGTAGGTAGGAAAAACCTACTCGCAAAATAAGGAATCGCAAATTTTGCAATTCCCTATTTTGCGACTGCCTTTAAGGAATCGCAAATTGCGATTCCTTAAATGCAATGCAGGAAGCCCAGAAAGTCTGTGATTTGGGCTTAGGAATCGTAAATTACCACCAACTTCAAGTTGGTGGTAATTTGTAATTTCTTTGAAAAATGCAATTTTTTGCATTTTTCAATGTGCCATGTGGCGCACATACATGCCCTTCGGGCTTGTATGTGCGCCACATGTGCACACATACAGATTTCAGGGGTGCAACAGGGTGTACTTTTGACACCCTTGCACCCTTGAAAATGCATTCGCAATTTGCGAGTACCTAATGGGTACTCGCAAATTGCGAATGTCTTCCCATTCATTCCTATGGGCCTCTAGGCCCATAGGAATGAATGGGAAGGTATTCCTTAATTGCGAATCGCAATTTGCAATTCGCAATTAAGGAATATTAAGGAATCACAATTAATATTGCGATTCCTACCTACATTCCATTTTGCGAGTCCTTAATAGCGATTCGCTAAAAATCGCTATTAAGGACTCGCAGAAATGAGTTTACCTACATCTGGCCCCTAGTCATGATGTCAGAGCTGTTGCCCATCAACATTCCAGGACTGCACTCCACTCCCTTACCCACTGCATCCGCTCTCTTCCTGTTCATCCTCTTGGCCTCTGTGCCAGCCTGTGTCCCTTTTAAATCTGCATTTCAGTGATTAGTTTCTAGTCTTTAACTCCACTGTGTCATCTGATGTGTATTTGACTGTGCTGTGATCTGAGTTTGTGGCTGTTAGGTTGAAGAGTCCAACCCACCCCTGTCCCTCATTGTTGTGTCTCTAGCCATTCAAAGATGCCCATCTTTCATGTGGAGTTAAGTTGTTGCTCTTGTTTGAGATTTGGATGCCTGGTGATATTCTGGTATAAAAATATCCTTGCTCTGATCACCCTGCTAATCGGTGTGATTCCAGACTACCAATAACAGATCTACACTCCAGTTGCAGCAGATCCAAGTCCAGGTAACACCAAATTCTAGTCTAAGTAACCGGCGAGCCCTGCCCATGCAAACTCAAGGTTAGCAATCATAGTAGTGCATTTAGATACATGGATGTACCAAAGAGAATTGGTTTAAGACTGTACTTGACACATAAGCCAGTGACTTATATCACAGAGAAGCACAGACTCTTGAACCATAGATGTGTTTGACTAAAGCAATTAAACTAAAAGAATAGAGCAATTGGACCCACAATGGAACTGCAAACTACTCATGGGCTCGTGATGACCAGCTACCAGAAAAGAAACGGATTAGACTTGTGAGAGCTTGAAGAAAGGTTTCTACAAAGAAAGACAGATAAAAGTACTAAAACCTGTGTCTACAAAAATCAATTTCACCAGGTGTGCTGGAGTATGCATGTATTGTAAGTTTTAGCATTGTCATGTAATTTGCAGTAGATTGCTATTACTGCTTATTTGCTTATTGTGCTCCACTACTACCTTGTTCTCACTGTCACTGGTGTCTGAAATACAGAAGGTGCTTCTTCTCAGCCTCGGGTCCACTTGCTCCATTGGACGGTCAATCATCCAAATGTGATCTATTGTGATCTGTTACTGAGTCACCAGACAATCAGTAACAGGCTAGTGAACAGATATTATGTTCACCAAGATCTAACCCCTCTTCAAACTTTGTGAATGGTTTGCCACCTGAGTTTGGCTTGCTGTACCAAGATAAGGACTGCAAGTGGTAGCATTCTTCAGTATACAAGTACTGTAGTTTTTACATACAGGAATATATGAAATGCATTGTTTAAAGTATGCATTTCCTAGCTCCTAAAGCTGAGGCTGTATTCATGTTTGGTTTCATTACATTATAACTGTCATTCATTTGTTATGAAAATATAAATGTAACATAATTTTCAAACCTAGCAAAACACTAGCTAACTGAAACACATGCATAACTATGACATGAGCAGTAGTTAATGCCCCAAACCTGCAACATATCTATTACGTGATTGTAAGGTAGGATTAAAAATATGTTTTATTGTCCGTGTATGCATCCAGAAATATCTATAAATTCATAGAGAATGCATGTGAATTCACTCATTCAGAAAATTAATCCATGAAAACATTTAAATCATGAGGTCACCACTGAAGATATATCATGCGGACATTTTGCAGAAATCTGATATTCCAGTGCCTAGAGCTTACATGCATTGTTTATTTCCCCAGACCATCAAATACAAGGAAACCTTGCAATAATACATATTTCTTGAGGCTTACACCCTATGAAATTTAAAGATTCACTTACCTATACCTTGCAGTTCACCATAGTTACAGAATGTCTGCATGTTGAATAAAATATGTGATTTCATTCAGTTTACACAGGTTTACAGAGAAGTAGCCATCCTGTGATATCTAAATAGCCAAGCATTAGCTCAGCTGAGGTACCTAAAACAAATCTCAGAGAGATGTAGGTGAGATATTTAGCACCCATTGACACACAGACAAGAGATCCCTAAAGGAGATGAGGGCTTTAGTTCCACTATGCATAGTGATTTAGGGGAGTCCTTTAGCTAAAGGATCACCCCCTCTGATACTTTCATGGTTCAGTGGTAAACCTGCTGTGGAATCATGTCAGCCACACGCATTGGGAAATAGCTGGATCTCTCCTCTCCAGGATCTTCTCACTCTGGGGCTCACTTATAAGAGTTACTGCATGTTAGATGATTTTCATAATAAATAGATTTTTACCAATTGGAATTTTTGCAGAACACAATATTTGACAGGGGTTAAAGTTATTGAATAAAATCACAGATGCAAAAAGAAGTACTTTTCACATGAAGTAAAGTTAACTGACTATACCTTGTCGTTCTGTTCTATTGTGACATTTTTGTCTGCAGTCCTATGTCCACCTGGAGCATTGAGCACTTTATGATGGATCGTAAATTTTCTGTATGGGTCACCAGAATCCATTTTCTGAAAAATAGTAAGGGTATAAGACTTAGAGAAAGGGTTAAAGTTTCCAGATTTCCATCAATAGTTGAATTCTATCTCAAAATGTGTGCACAATCTAATTCTCTCAGAGGATGGTGGATGACATGGTCAGTATGGCAGAACTACATTGTACTGCACAGTTTAAAACAATGACTAGGACTGTAAGGCCAAGCACAATGCTATAAAGATTATCTATTGCTGTGCAGTGTACACAGCTCAAGCTATGTCTAGTTGGTTCTTGGCAAAAGAAATATAGTTCCATATGGGAAATATTACCAACATTTAGCTGTCAGAATCCCATCTGTCAAACAAAAATATAAATAATGAAATGGTCTGTAGGTCAGTGAATGCCTATGAGCTTAATTTATTCAATAATTGTTTTGAGGGCAGTGTTTCTATGAAAAGCCATTGGCATGGAAATATATAAGAAAATGTTAGTAAAATGATAATAATTGTGGCAAGTTGTGAGCGAAAGAACAGGTAGCATGGTGAAGAGTTATTCTTTGCAAAATAGTTAATAAATCTCTGAAAAGCAGCACAGAAAACTATAATCAAGAGATCAACTATTCTATGGTTATGATGGTTAGAATGGATTCCCCAGATCGAAAAGAATCAGTTTGGTTATTTTCTAGCCTATAGATTTGTTCAAATTCATTTAAATCCAGAATATCCCCCAGTCTAATAACCTTGCATAGTATAGGTAGATGTTCCTTCAGGTGTGAGATGCATAGTACCACATCAGGTGTTTACATCAACACAATCAAGTGCCTTCTTCTATTAGCCAGGCATGTCACAACTGGCACCAAAGGTGGTTGTGAATAAACGTGAGAGAGGATCGATTTCGGCATACTTAAGCTGGCATACAGGGAAAATGCTGTGCTGGTGAATAGAAGGCTGTGAGAAAGCAGCAGAAAACATTTTGAAGGCCATCACTAAAAGGAAGAGCCGCCGGTAGAACAGTAGCTTCTATCATGTTTCTTTAACTGAAACGTTTTCTCTCTTAGGTTAACCTACTATACAGTGTATCAATTTGAGACCGTCCTGGACTCGGGGAGCTCCATTTTTTGGCATCTGTCAAGGAAACCCTTGCCCTTGGGGCATCCTAATTTTAGGACAACAAAATAAATGCATACTTTTATAATATATACATGAAAGTGTAGAGTACAGATTTATTTTTCTTTCACACTTCTGACATGCACCCTCCTTTGAGCCTGATTCACTTTGAGCACAAATGCAAGAGGCTCTATGGCAAGGGTAATAAGTAAGGGTATCAATGGGCAAGCCTGTCTCAAGCCACAAGCATGTCTCCTTTCTGGAATCACCCAATTTACACATACCATGGTCACTGGTGGTTGATAGAGCAATTGGATAAGTTTCAGGAAGGTCTCTACCAAACCCAAAATTTCAGGAGTACTGCAAATAAAAATCCCCATTCTAGGGAATCAGATGTGTTTTACTTATCTAGAAAAAGCACCACTGCAGGCAGATCAGGATCAATGTGGTATAATAGAGCCATAAGGGTCTTCATATCTTAATGTGTAGATCATACACAGATGAATCCTGACATGCCGGGTACGACTAGTCTGGACATTACAGGCTTCCATCTGCTTGCTGATATTTGTGATAATATTTTGCTTTCTACATTTAATAGTGCTAACGGTCTGTTAGAAATTGGGTTGTTGGTTGACTGGGAAATGAGCCCTGGTCAAGCAATAACCACAATCCTAGTCAGGGTAAGAGGTAGGCAAACCCTAAATTAACCTGTGCTCACCCTCTGGTAGCTTCGCACAGGGCAGTCAGGCTTAACTTTAGAGGCAATGTGTAAAGTATGTGTGCAACACTTCAAACAGTAAAACAGTGCAAACACAACAAAAAAAGATCTAACCGCAGGTTTAAAAAAATAGTGTAAAATGTATTACATAAAACAAGACCAAAATAACATAAATCCAATTTGTAGAACTAGAGATATTGAATTTCAAAGTTTATAGTGAAAATTAGCCCCAAAAAACACAAAGGGCTGTGCAGGGATATCTGGTCGCACAGGACTGGGACAAAGCCACAAGTTCAGGCCGACTGCTATGAAGCATGGTCCAGCTACAGGGACCCAGTTAGGCCCACTGAACAATTTTCCTTAAACCCTGGTTGCGAAGCATTGTATGGATCCGCATTGAAGATGCGCTGAGCAGCATAGGCGATGCTTCGGTTCTGGGTTGTGACGAGGCTGTGGTGTGAGGTCCTGATGCGTTGACTTCAAGGATCCTGTCAGCGGGGCTTGCGATGCAAAGTCTGGTCTCGAGGATGCAAGGCACAGCAGAGGCGATGCATCGATTCCGGTGAGTGGTGAAGCTGCGATGCAGAGTTTTGTCATCGTCGAGGCTGCCGTTTGAAGAGGTATGCAAGGCGCTTGCTCCAGGAAAAGCGTAACAGAGTGGTGGTCCTGCTCGGGGATGCGTCGCTCAGCAGAGAAGCTGCATCAGTTCTGCTGGCAAGCACCTTAGGTCCACTTCAATGGGTCCAGGACTGGGGTGGCACCACTTTACAGGGTTGACTCACAGATGGCAGACTCCAGGTGCAGGGGCTAGAAGTCTTTTTTGTCCCTGAGACTTCAGATCATGAGGCCAGTCTACTAGCCCTTGGAGTCACTCTTGGTTCTTGGGTCAAGTGATGGAGGTCCAGTCCTTCTCAACCAGGCAAAGGGCAGCAGGCCAGCAGGCCAGCACAGCAAAGCAGGAGTCCAGCAAGGTAGCAGTCCAGCAGAGTGGCAATCTTTTAGCAGCATAGTAGTCCTTTCTGGCAGAATATCCACACGTCCAGAGGTGTAGTCAAACGGTGGTTTCTGAGGTCCAGTACGTATACCCAGTAGTGCCTTTGAAGTTGGGCAGACTTCAAAGAGATGCCTTTGAAGCACACAGAGGTCCTCCCTTCCTGCCCTTGCTCCAGACTCACTTCAGAGGGATATGCAGCTCTTTCTTTGGGGTTAGGACACAGCCTATTTAGGTGTAAGTGAGGCTGGGTCCAGCTCTTCCCTCCTATCTTGCCAAGATGGCCCATCAAGTCACACCTAAGCTTCCATTGTGTGTGGCTGTCTAGAGGAAAACGCAAAGCGCAGCTGTCACCCACCTCAGACATGGGATCTCAGACAGGCAACAGGCACCAAATGGTTAAAGTAAGTGGTATTTTCAGAATTGCAATTTAAAATCCTCCTTCACCAGAAGTTTAGATTTTAAATTGTGATTCCAGAGACACCAAACTTGAAACAGTTACATCTTCCCATTTGGAAATTACTCTTTTAAAATGTACCAAGGTAATCCCATATGTTATCCTATTGCAGTAGTGAAAAATGACTTTGAGAGTTTTTCACTACCAGGACATGTAAAACTTAAACGTACATGTGCTGCCTTTTACCTACATTGTACCTTGCCCTCAGTTGTCCAGGGCCTACCTTGGGGGTACCTTATATGTATAAAAAGGGAAGGTATGGGCCTGGCAAAAGGTTTATTTTGTCAGGTCCACATGGCAGTGTAAACTGCACACACAGGCTCTTCAATGGCATGCCTGTTACATGGTCAAAAGCCTACTTAAGTGGGTGTCACAATAAGTGCTGCAGGCCCACTAGTAGCAATTAATTTATAGGCCCTGGGCACATGTAGTGCACTGTACTAGGGACTTCTAAGTAAAAGAAATATGCCAATTGGGTATGAGCCAATGTTACCATGTTTAGAGGAAAGAGCACATGCATTTTAGCAATGAGTTAGCACATGCACTTTAGCACTGGTTAGCAGTGGTAAAGTGCTCAGAGTCCTAAGGCCAACAAAAATGAATTCATCCAATGTAGGAGGAGAAAGGCAAAACGTTTGGAGGGGACTCTGCAAAAAGGCCATTTTCCAACATGGTCTACAGGAGATGCACTGCCCATCAAATTTTCCCGGTTTGAATAAGGTTATTAAAAGAACTTCCTTCATTGTGGGGGGATGAAAGAGGGTAGTATTCCTTTGTGAGAGACACCTCATAAACCACCAATAAATGTAAAGCTAGAATGTCAGCATATTCATTTTAGAGCTGAGTATTTAGTCGTTCTACCTAAACCACTAAAGAGAGAGTCAAGGGAAGACTAGGGCAAACCAACTGTCCCCAAGTATCATACAACAAACACAAAAGAAGTTTTTTGCCTATACCACTAAAAAGAGCAAGGAGACCGTGGTTAGATATAGAGATTCCAAAGCTGTAGTCACATGTAGTCCAAAGAGAGGCCATCCTTAATGGAAGAGGA
Source organism: Calotriton arnoldi (assembly GCA_963921515.1). Taxonomy (NCBI): domain Eukaryota; kingdom Metazoa; phylum Chordata; class Amphibia; order Caudata; family Salamandridae; genus Calotriton; species Calotriton arnoldi. Next base: position 88,240 of record CAWUFW010021121.1, read on the forward strand.
TGCCTCACACACAATATTGTGTCATGCTTCATCATAGGCATCCTCTCCCCACCCTGGTAAGATGGTGCTACCAGGGCGGACTCAGCCTCAAAAAAAACTTGGTGAGAGGAGGGAGTTCTTACATAAAACTTACAGGACAACATCGGGATCCAGTTCAATTAAAAATACCTTCAGGTTCCTCAGTTGTCACCTTTTTTAGTGAGAACCTGAGGTACGTTAAAAGCAATAGTGATGACGGAACCTAAAAAGCATAATGTCTCTTAGTCCATCATTCATTAAGCCAACATGTTTCTGCCCATGCACAGAGCCATAGAGATCTGGTGCATTGGTCAGGGCTGTCTGATCCCTACAGAAGAGCTTTCGGGTGTCCCTTATATCTCATAATACTACAGTAGGGGAGTACACCTAAGGTGTGCCCAAGTGAATCCTACCTGGGATACTCTTATACGCACATCATCATGCACCCTAGACTGTAGGGGATACCAGAGGCTCAGTCAGAGGAGGGGTGGTGGCCTTCGTAGTCACACATTCGTCAGAAGGCGCTCCACGCCGGTGCACCTAAGTTCGTCCGCTCTCTGCTGGTTCTATACCTGGAACTTATCCACTAGCCAATGATTTAATGACTGTCTGACTTCCTCTTCTGAGATGGTCACATTTAGTGGCTCCCCATTCTGATCATTTATCCATTCTAATTTGCCCCTCTCCAAATCCCCTTAAACATGTATGGTTGGCTATAAATATCCATGAATGGTTGTAGTATAGCAGTCGACTCAAACTGGCAACTACCACCTGCATCCATTTTATGCATTACCGCGGTTGTGTTCCTTCACCTACCGAGTAACCAAGCTAGACCTCATCATGGTGTACTATCTTTACCATAATGTTGAGACTGAGTTTGTCTATTAATACATCGTAGATTCCTCTGCCGGTAAACTCAATCATTGTCTATACCTGTCAATTTTCATCAGGGTGCATGGCTCCAACACTGCTTAGTATATGATACTCACAGATAGGCTCTTATCTTGTCCCGGCTGGATTATGCGAATGCCCTTTATCTGGGTGCCCCTGCTGCGACCTTCTCCAAGCTACAGACAATACAGAATTGGGCAGCAAGACTCTTATTAGGCATTCCTAAACATCATTCAGCCAAACCTGCCCTGAGAGCACTTCATTGGCTACCAGTTCGGGAGAGAGTTAATTTCAAAGCTCTATGCATTACCCATAAGTCTCTAGCCGGAATAGGCCCCGCCATTCTTCAGAGCACTATTCAGTCTTACCGGCCCAACAGAAGCCTTCGTTCTGAGAATATGAATCTTGTCATCGTCCCTAGGATCAGGAAAGCTAGAAGCGGGGGCCGGCAATTTTCTTTTAATGCGGCTAGACTCTGGAACTCCCTTCCCCCCCAATTACGTGTAGAATCTAATCACTTAGTCTTTCGTAAATTGTTGAAAACCTCGCTTTTCCCTAACTGATGAAACTCACTGCTACTGCTACTACCAGCGCTGGGATGCCTCCGGGTAGCCATGCGCTATAAAAATGTTATTTCAATTCAATTTCAATTCAATAGGAAGAAGCATTTAGTGTTCTGGCACTTTAGAGGCTTATCATTTATTATCATCAGCAGTTTTTAATATTACAGAAGCTTCTTGTCAGTTTGTGCACCTTTAAATCTCTCATGTCTCTCTCTTTCTTGCTTTCAGTTATCATAGCTTCATAGGGTCTCCTTCAGCACTGCCCTGGAACTTCTTCACATGTCTGCAGATTTGCTTTTCAGATGCTACTTGTGAATGATGTTATTCCTTCCAGTTCACCTTTTTCATAGATGTTAAGACAGGAGCAGGCAACTTTCCACTGCAACCGTGGTTTCCTTTTTGGCCAGAGTGGCCTAGGAGTGGAGCATCACATCTGGCATATGTCCATTCATCTCCCGTTGCCACCATACAGACCACAACCAGAGCACTGCGCTCATCAATGTGAGCGCTTGAGAGCCAGGTGGGGGGGATGCAGGTCTCACTCTCACCCTGGCCTTTGCCTCTTGGGTCTCCACAGTCAGAGATCAGAAACTGCTGTTATGTCATGAGCTCAGTGTCTTGGGGCACAGCAGCCGCAGGACTGATTTAAACATAGTCTGGAGATCACATCTCAATCTTACATGTTTTGACTACTTCCTCAGCATCTGAGAATTTGAGGTTGTCACTCGTCGCAGCATCTGGGTTTTGCCCTCATATACCCATCCTCCTGCACATCATCACTCTCACTTCTTAGAGGCTTCACTGTCCCCACCTGTCATGTCCAGAGTGTGCCTCTATGGTTGTCTGTTTCCAATTCCAACTCCTATGATATGCATAGGTAATTCCAGGAGTAATCAGCTGTTGTTGTAGAAATTCACTGGTCTTGAGGGAGCAATTCGATCTATGGATACTGTCATATTTTAGACAAAGCAGGCAGACCATCTTAAATTTGGCCATTTTAAGGATTTGGGATATGTGTTGCTGGCTACAAATATGAGGTATGAAACAAGTGTGCTACCTTGAATGCCTTTATATAAAGGCGGGAAACAGCCTTTCAAATGCGGCATTTACCACGCAATGCCTTTACCACACATCCTTTACCATGCAATGTGTTTATCACACACTGCCTATACCACGCAGGTCTTTACCACACATAGGCCTTTGCCCATGTATATATATATATATATATTCACTGAAAAAACCATAGGTTTTAGGGAAAGTTATAGTTAGTTGGACATTGCACTCGTACAAAACCCGTGAAATTCCCCGTTATAGTTAGTTCAGCTAACTATAACTCGCGCCCCGCAATGCACTGCTGATGACGTCACATATTACATCACTCATGACATGGTCAGTGACATCACTGATGACATCACTGATGACATCTCAAATGACATCACTGATGACATCACTGATGACATCATCCAGTGACTGTGTGTTTCTGTAAAGTTTAACTATGTTTAATATATATAGGGAAAGGCGTATTGAAGAATGAGTGGGTGTATAAGCGTCTGAATGGATGATTTAGTAGGTGCGTGACTGAGTCTATAAGTGAGTGATTAAACGTATCTTACTGGATGCATGGGTGAGTGACTAAACTGTGTGAATGTCTGTATCCGTCTGTCTGTTGTTGTGTAAGCAGCTGCATGGGTTTCTGACTAGCTAAATGAGTGTCTATATGGGTTATGGATTGGTTCTCTGAGTATCTGTATGGGTGCCTCAGTGTTTGTGTGGGTGGGGTGTGTGTGACTCTGTGCATAGATGTGTGAGTGGGTGATTCACTGGGTGCATGGTTTCAAGAGTGCGTCTGTGATGGACTGTATGGGTGGGTGAGTGTGTGTATGGGTGTGTTAGTGATTGAATGTATATCTCAGTGGTACATGTGTGAGTAACTACATATGTGAAAGGCAGTATATATGTGTGTTGGAGTATATAAATGGCTATAAGTGAGAGTGTGTGATTGTGAGAGTGGCTATATGGATGAGTGTGTGCTTGCATCAGTGATTGCATAGGAGCGTAAGAATGTGCTAGTATTTTTATGAGTAAGTGAGCTGGTGTGTATAACTGTATAGGTGAGTAAATTGGAGTGTGATTAATTATTTGCATGACTGACTAGGTGTGTGAGTACCTCTATGGATGAGTTGCGTTGTGTGAGTGTTTATATAGGTGTATGAGTGCAAATGATAGTCCTGTACTGAGTGACTGTAAGTATGAGTGACTGTACGGGTGAGTGAGTAGATGTGTGTGTGTAGACCTAAGAATCAGTGAGTGGGTATGTACTTATTGGTATTGGAGTGTGTATGGTTTTGAGAATGGCATTCTGTAATTTAGAGTGGGTGTATCAAAAGTTATATTAGGGTGTGAGAAGATGCATTAAATTCTCACATGGATGATGTCATCAGTGATGTCATTTGAGATGTCATCAGTGATGTCATCAGTGATGTCACTGACCATGTCATGAGTGATGTAATATGTGACGTCATCAGCAGTGCATTGCGAGGCGCGAGTTATAGTTAGCTGAACTAACTATAACGGGGAATTTCACGGGTTTTGTACGAGTGCAAGGTCCAACTAACTATAACTTTCCCTAAAACCTATGGTTTTTTCAGTGAATTTCAAAGGTTTTTAAATGCTAAACCCTAACTATAACAGGCCTGAAACCTATGGTTTTTCAGTGAATTTCAAAGGTTTTTAAAATGCTAATTCCTAACTATAACAAGCCTGAAACCTATGGTTTTTTCAGTGAATTTCAAAGGTTTTTTAAATGCTAATTCCTAACTATAACATGTCTGACACCTATGGTTTTTTTCAGTGAATTTCAAAGGTTTTGTAAATGACAATTTTTAAATGTATTAATTGTTATATTTATTTTTTTTATACTGATTTACTACATTTTTTTAAACTATTTATTTTTAGATATTTTATTTTTTAAATTACATTGTAATTACATTATACATTACATTACAAAATATACTTTCTCAGAATGAATTACTTTAGTTTAAATACTTTGCAAATAGGCAATAGACTTTTAAGTACAGTAGTTACATTTGTTGCAATGGGCAACACAATTTCAAACACAATGCAACATTGAGCTCAATGTGAATTTCTAGCTAAATGCAATTAGTTACTTTATGGATTACTTTTCTAACCACAGGACTGGATCCTAGATTCAGTCCTGGGACATCTCCTGTAAACAGTTGAGTAAAAGCGTTTTGGTTACAGTAGTGATTTTTAAGGAATATTATTGTATTTTAAAAGTTGACACTTAGAAACTTTTTCACATAGAATCACCAATGTTATCCTATGGGAGGAAATTCACTTAGCAGGTAAGTAGTGTTATCGTTACTTTTTCTTACTCAGTGGTGGATCCTGGATCCAGCACTGGTGCATCTCCTGTAAACAGTTGAAAGAATGCGTTTAAGTCATACAGGCGATTTTTAAGGAATATTTGTAGTTTGTGAAAATTAACACTTTGAAACTTTTCTGCTGAAAACCAGACAATGGATTCCTATGGAAGGAAATATAAGTTACTGGTAAGTACGGTTAAAATTACTTTTCAGGATCAGTACTGGGCTGAAAGATGCAGCACTGAGGTCTCTCCTGATAACAGGTGAGTAAATCGGAATTCGTATTTTGGCTGATTTTAGAGGAATATTATAAAGTTCCAAAACTCCACACTTAGAAGAATTTCCAAGTGAAACCAGTCAATGTTAGCCTATGGAAGGAAATTCAAGTTACTGGTAAGTACGGTTAAAATTACTTTTCAGGATCAGTACTGGGCTGAAAGATGCAGCACTGAGGTCTCTCCTGATAACAGGTGAGTAAATAGGAATTCGTAGTTCGGCTGATTTTAGAGGAATATTTGCACAATGGTGAAGGGAGGGGGCGGGGCCTGAGGTGACATCTGTGCAAACGCGCCCCGTGGCGCGTTTTGAGTTGGGGATTAAGTCCCCTTGAATCATGAGGGTCCCTGGGGTCCAACTAGCCCACCCTGTACCTCCAGTATGCGCCAGGGAGCTGTGTTGCAGAGAGGAGTTCAGAGGCCACGCCCTTTTTGCACCTCTCTGCAATGCAGCTCTGTGGCGCTTTCTGGACGTACCTGTTGGGCTAGTTGGCCCCAGGGACCCTCAGGATTGAAGGGGATTTAATTCCCCATCTTAAAACGCGCCATGGGGCCTGTTTGCACACATGTCACCTGAAGCCCCGCCCAACCATTTCACAGGAGGTGGTGGTCCCCGGGGCTTTGGGGGTCCATAATGGACCCCCATATTCAAATCTTTAGTGCCCCGGGGAGGTGGTGGTCCCCGGGGCTTTGGGTCCGTAACGGACCCCCATATTCAAATCTTTAGTGCCCCGGGAGGTGGCGGTCCTCGGGGCATGTGGGGGCTGGAGCCTCCCACACAGGTCAAAATAATTTTTAAAAAAAGAAGCCCCGGGGGTGGCGGTCCCCCGGGCTGCGGGAGGGCCAAGAGCCCTCCCGCACCATTATTTTTTGAAAGCCCCATGGGGTGGCGGTCCTCGGGCTTGGGGGCCTTAGAGGCCCCCACATTAAATTTAAACCTCCCTCACCATGCCCCCGGGACTTGGCCCACCCGGGGCAATTACATCGAAGCGCGAAAGACCGCGCTTCGATTTTTTTTTTTATCGGCGGGATCCGCGCACCCTGAGCGCATCCCGCCGATTTTTTTTTATTACAAAAATTCTTTTTTCTGCCCAGGGGGTCCTTGTGGGACCCCCTGAGCAGACCTAGGGGGTCAGGGTGTTTCTACCCTGCCCCCTTGTTGCGTTTGGCGACGTGTTTCTTGTGCTTTTTTTTTTTCCTCGGCGGGATTCGCGCACCCTAAGCGCATCCCGCCGATTTAAAAAAATGCTTTTTCTGCCCAGGGGGTCCTTGTGGGACCCCTGAGCAGACCTAGGGGTCAGGGTGTTTTTACCCTGCCCCCTTTTGCGCTTTGCGCACTTGTTTCTGTCCCTCGGTTCTACCGAGGGATAAAATGGCTGCCAACACTTCCTGATTTGGAGTGTTGACAGCCACTTGACAGCCAATTAGCATGCAGCTCGTGATCTGGAGGGTACGCGGACCCTACTCGGCCATAGATATATATGTGACTTTACTTTTGATTTTCTCAGGAACTACTGAACGGATTTACACCATTTAAGCAAAAGGCACGACACTGAACCAAGGGCTACCTCTTTGCCAAATTTGGTGTAATTCCGTTCAGCAGTTCGGGCTGTAGCTGCGACTAAAGGTTCCTATGGAAAAATGAATGGGGAAAACGCGTTTTGGGACCCACAGGTCTGTCTGTGCGAGATACTCCTTTTAAGCTCCCTCTCCCCACATCATCAGCTCGCGGCTATGCCTTTAGAAGCCAGTCCGTCAGCTCGCAGCTCTGTGTCTGCAAGCCGTTGGGCCCGCAGCTCTACCTCTGTGGGCCACCTAGTTAGCTCGTAGCTGTGTCTGTGCTAGCAGGCTCGTCGGCCCGTTACTCTCCCTCTGCAAGTTAGCCCATTGGGTTGCAGCTCGGAGGGCTCGCAGCCATCCCGTTAACTGATAGCTGTGTCTCTGCTAGCAGGCCTGTTGGCCCGTTGGTCTCCCTCTGCGAGTCAGACCACAGCTCTCCCTCTGCGAGCCAGTACGGTACTGTGCTTTTGCGAGCCAACGGCTCGTAGGTCTCCCTCTGCGAGCTGAGCCCACGGGCCGCAGCTCTTCCTCTGCGAGCCTGCCCGACGGCCCGCAGGTGTCCCTCTGCTAGCCGAACCGCAGCGGACACTCTGCGAGCTGAAATTGGGAATATAAGGCGGCTCTAAAAAGAGCCCTTGTGTTTATTAGTTGGAGCTACATATAAGTGCGGATGCACAGCTTCAGGTTAATCAGGAAAACTCGGTTTCCCTCATCTGTGAAGTGTACTCCATCACTTCTGTAGATATCAGCCATATCAAAACGTATGTTGTTGTTGTAGATCGACCCCATTCTATTGTCTCTGAGGTATGCAGACACAGCTTTGTTGACATTCTTCCTAGATTTTTCAATCTTATGACAAAATTGGTTTAACCATTTCCACTTCTGTCTTTGGCATATATTGGAATATACAAAGACAGTTTGAGGCAAAAGTAACATCAATTGTCCAAAGGTGTCCTTCATAATCATTTCCAAACCTACCCCAGTCAATGTGCCTAGGTCGTTACCACCACAGTGCACAATCATGAGATCAGGCTGTTGGAGATGCAAACAGGTTTTAACCAAAGGGAGCAATTGGTGCCACTTCAATCCTCTCTGTGCAAACCATTTAATGTGCACATTTTGTAAACCTAGGTCTAAGTCAATACGTCTCTGTTCTGCATACCTCTTGCACCAGAAAACATAGCTATGTCCTACAATCCACACTAGCATTTTGAAGGTATGGCTAGAAGATATGGATAAATGTCTGTAGCTCATGCAGTCCGTTCGTAGAATGAGAGATATGTTTAAACATGGGGAACTACTTTTTTTTTGCCATACAAAACGTTAGCCGATTGGGAGATGAAATGTATTGTGTCCTAAAAAGTAGGGTGTATTTTAGTTTTGATGAAAAGCATCTTTGTGATTGGTTAATAAAAAGCAGTTTATACGTGGAGTACATATTATAGGATGAAATTTGCTCAGCTCAACCACACCTGCTAATTGTATTTGGAAGGTGCAGTTCAAACTTGAAAGAATGGTGAACTTTTGACCTGCACATGCCGTTAAATGTTGGAGAAAATGTTGCAAAAATATATATCGGTAGGTTTAAAAAAATGATGAACTTTTAGCCTGCACATGTCGTAGAATGTTCTAGAAAGTGTTGATACAATACGTTGAACTTTTCACCTGTATGTGTTCTTAAAAAAACTGTTTATATGGAAAGTTAAAAAATAAGCAATAAAGAGAGGTTTTGCAATCTAAAAAAAATAAGGAACTATTCTGATTTGTTCTTTACATGGATTTATGTGTGGAGCAACAGGGAAATTGTGCCATTACTGGTTCCATTCTTGATGAAAGCGGTGCATTACATGTACTGTGTGAGAAGAAAAGAATTGCATGCGTTTGTGACATTTGAAATCTGCATACCAACTAGGAAGGTAAATTAGAAATTAAAAAGGTGTGTTATGTGCGGGGTTGTATCCCTTTGGCAAGCTCCGCCTCTGTGAGCCAGACATTGTTTTTGCATAGGTGCTGGACGACATCTGATGCAGCCCCATCACCTACGCAGTCTGATGTGTATGGGGAACACAGCCATGCAGCCATCACCCCGCCACACACACCGGACACAGAACCCGTATGAGGGGAGTTTTGTACCACATTGCCTTCATTGCTGATGTTCTGTGATTGATATGTGTGTGGGCTGCATTGTGGGGGAATTGCCTGTGCACGGATGGTGATGCACACACACATGTTGGTATGTGGAGCCAGGTGCCCGTGCGGCCTTGCGCTGCTTGTGCTATCTCACTCCGTCTCTCTCCCTCGCTCTCTCCCGCCCTGTCATAGCAAACTTGTGAAAGCGATGGGTGCGCGGCTCTCAGCACGGTACTCGAGTACTTCTTAAGTCTTTCAAACACCGAGGAGTATATTCTCAAGGACATATCGCCGAGTTAACGGCACTTTATCGCAACCAAAATAGTGATAAATTTAACGCACCATTCACAAGCTGGAGCAAACAGCCCATATCACCAGTTTACCAGCGATAGCAGCCTCAAAAAGCATCGTCACGGATGAGTCCAGCAAATATTGCTAATGAGATGTAGAGTAGGCGTTCTTGTGCAAAAAGCAGCGAACACATCACTTAACAAGTGTCTCAACCACCAGCAAGATCGTCGAAGAGAGTACAAAACAGGCGATAAGGTGCGTTAGTAGCAGAAAGTTTAAACCTGCTCTGAGCTGGTGTAAAGTCGGACTACAATCTGCAATATGAAAGGGAGCCCACCCAGAGCGATACGTGAATGACAACAGATGCAATAGAGCCAACGATCATGCAGCTCGGACACCCAACAGTGCTCCGACACCCCCCGCCACCAGCCCCTTGTCTGCCATCCCCCCTCACCTCCCCCCCCACACAAACAAATGTGACAGCAACGTTAGGAAATCTGGAACGTAACAAATTGGCTGATGTCGCACAATTATAGTAAGGGAGATGCATGTGAGGTTGGACAAATAAGAATCTTAGTCATCTATGGATTTACATATAAAACATTTTATTTAAACAAAACAACAAAATAAAAGTAGGTACAGGTATGGCGTGTCATCCCTCGACAATTTGTGAATCACAGCCTGCAAGACAAAAGGAAAGATAAGATTGTGCGTCATGCGTCCATGAAAGGAGAGAGAGAGAGAAAGAGAGAAAGAGTGAGAGGAAGAGACAGAGAAAGAAAGAGTGAGACAGAGAGGAAGACAGAGAAAGAGAGAAAGAGTGAGAGAGAGAGAGAGAGAGAGGAAGAGATAGAGAAAGAGAGAAAGAGTGAGATACAAGGAAGTGAGAGAGAAAGAGAGAAACAGTGTGTGAGAGAGGTAGAGAGAGAGAGAGAAAGAGTGAGACAGAGAGGAAGAGAGAGAGAAAGAAAGAATGAGAGAGAGAGGAAGAGACATAGAAAGAGAGAAAGAGTGTGAGAGAGAGAAAGGAAAAGATACAGAGTGAGAGAGAGAGAGAAAGAGTGTGAGTGACAGAAAGGAAGAGATGGAGAGGGAGAGTGAGTGTTGACACTGTGGAGAAAATCCTTACAGCTCACCTTTCTGCCACCGGTGTGTCTCCAACCACATGCCGGGACATAGTGGAGTCTTGAAGTTTAGTCATCTGAAACATAATATAGAATCAGTAAGGCAGAGTACATACAACTGCACACGCCTAATTCTCTGTTTCGCCCCTGCGCACCCAGGCTGCTGCACCCCATTGACTCCCGCCACCCAGAGGTGTCTGCCCGCCACTGCGCACCTAGGCTGCTGTATCCCATCCACTCCCACTGCCCAGAGGTGTCTGCCCGCTGCTGTGTACCCAGGCTGGTGCACCCCATCCAGTCCCACTGCCCGGAGGTGACTGCCCGTTCCTGTGCACCCAGAGTGCTGCATCCCATCCACTCCCACTGCCTAGAGGTGTCTGCCCGCTCTTATGCACCCAGGCTGCTGCAGCCCATCCACTTCCACTGCTCGGAGGTGTCTGCCCGCTCTTGTGCACCCAGGGTGCTGCACACTATCCACTCCCACCGCCCAGAGGTGACTGCTCGCTGCTGCGGAAACAAGGCTCTCTGCTCACCTTCCGCCACCGGCGTGTGTTGAAGAGGGTCCACCACGTGCTGAAGCAACCTCCTCAGGCGCAAGTTGCATACACGCGGTCAAACCGAGCTCACAATTCAGAGCGGGTGTTGATTGCAGGATGGCCACGCATCATCGCAGGCTGAACACGCGCTCAGCTCTGGTGGCACTAACTCAGTGGAACTGAAGTCATCGCCTCGTGGCGGGAGGTCCGTGTCGGGGGGAGGGTCGTCAATCTGTGAATCACAGCCTGCTAGACAAAAAGCAAGATAAGATTGTGCGTCATGCGTCCATCAAAGAAGAGAGAGAGAGGAAGAGAGAGAGAAAGAAAGAAAGAGTGAGAGGTAGACATAGAGAAAGAGTGAGAGAGAGAGAAACAGTGAGAGAAACAGTGAGAGAGGAAGAGAGAGAGAAAGAGAGAAACAGTGTGAGAAAGAGGAAGAGAGAAACAGAGGAAGAGTGAGAGAGAGAGAAAGAGAGAGAGAGGTAGAGAGAGAAAGAAAAAAACAGTGTGAGAGAGAGGAAGAGATAGAGTGAGAGAGAGGAAGGGAGAGAGAAAGAGTGTGAGGGAGAGAAAGGAAGAGATGGAGAGGGACAGTGAGTGCCAACACTGTGGACAAAACCCTCCCAGCTCACCTTTCCGTCACCGGTGTGTCTCCAACCACGTGCCGGGACATAGTGGAGCCCTCAAGCTTAGTCATCTGAAACGTAGTATGGAATCAGTAATGACAGAGTACATACAACTGCACATGCCTAATTCTCTGTCCCGCCTTTGTGCATCCAGGCTGCTGCACCCCATCCACTTCCACTGCCCAGAGGTGTCTGCTCGCTGCTGCGCACCCAGACTGCTGCACCCCATCCACTACCACTGCCCAGAGGTGTCTGCCCACTGTTGCGCACCCAGGCTGCTGCACCCCATCCACTGCCACTGCCCGGAGGTGACTGTCCGCCGCTGTGCACCCAGGCTGCTGCACCCCATCCACTCCCACTGCCCGGAAGTGACTGCCCGCCGCTGCACTAACAAGCCTCTCTGCTCACCTTTCACAACTTGCATGTAGAAAAGAGGGCCAACTTTGTGCTGCTGCAAGCCCCAAGCCCTGGGCCCGTGGACCCGCACCCTGCATGTCATGCAGCCCCACTCCGCAGGCCACCAGGTCTCACATTTGGTGCTGGGTCTTGATTTTGCCATGGCAGAGGACATACCAGTGCACTTGGCTTTTCATCGCAGGCTGCACACCCGCTCAGCCCTTGCGGTGCCATTAACTCTGTGACCAGCAAGGCGACGCCACGTGGTGGTAGGCCTGCGCTGTCTGATGGCTCAGGCCTACACTGCGGCCCAGCAGGGCACAAAAAACCTGAGCTGTCCAGGCCGCCGGGACGGGCCATCACCGCAGGCTGCACAACCGCTCAGCAGTTACGGTACCCGTACCTCAGTGGACCGAAAGTCACCGTCCCGTGCCGGTGTGCCTGTGCCGGCCGCAGTGTATCCGGTGCGAGCAACTCTGAAATGGTGTCGAGCATGTGCGCCCGGTCTTTTTATTGGCAGGGTCACGTGTCTTGTGACGCGTGTGCTGGATGGGTGTGGTGTGGGTGTATACTAGCCGTGAGGGAGTGGCTGTGGCGTACTGACAACTAGGGTGTGACCAGCAGATCAGTGTAATGAAAATCTGGGCCATGTAGCGTTGTTGTCCTTCCCTGTAAGCGTAAGCAGAGTGGGCTGGCCTGGCGTATGCCAGTCCTGCGTGAGGCTGTGAAGAATGACTCCGGACCTATGGGCGTGGCTCCGTCCTGGTCTGTATGAGGAATCAACTGATGTGGGTGTCCCTGTTGTAGTGCTGACGTCACCCGGGTCGCAAGCGCCAATGTGTCACTCTGTGAGCCAAGTCCCACAACATGGCCAACATGGAAGGTACGGGGAATCACTGACCCTACATTCATCCATAGTTCCACACATGAAAGATGGTGGACATGACACATCTGTGTGGATATGAATGTTTATTGCACATTCAGTTGAGTGTTGCAGCTGTAGCAATACAGGGCCATGGAACGTTTAAGTTTCAGTTTTTGGCACATGGAGGGCAGCCAATTAGAGCCAAGCTTGTGTTCGGGGTTAGGCTGCGCCAACATATGTACTTATAGAATTACTCCGCCAATCCCCAAGCACTTATAAATTCACTATACATCTCCTTGCAGTACTGTAATGATCCAGTCTCTACGTACGTACTTGTACAATGACTGAGAGAAAGTTACATAACCGAAGTTTTCCCCACTGCCAGAGTAACATAGTTGCATACGCTGCCACAGCACAATGTAATGTGGTAGGGCCCAGGGGTGGCATCTTGCATACATAATGAACACACGGACACAGATAGATAGTGGAACTGGGTACGGGCACGTGCGCTTGACTCATTTTTATTACCAGGGTCACATGTCCAGTGACGTCTGTGCTGGATGCGTGTGGGGTGAGTGTAAGCCAGCCCTCCGGGAATGGTTGGTGCTGGCAACAAGTACAACAGTAATCATTGGATCAGACACATAGATTCAATCATAAAGGGTCAATGATTTGTGCTGCACTAAGGTAGGGGCAACAGATGTGAAATAATACATAGAAGATTGTATCATAAAGGGTCCATGATTTGTGGTACACTGAGGTAGGGGCAGCAGATGTGAAATTATACACAAAACATTGTATCATAAAGGGTCCATGAGTTGTGCTGCACTGAGAAAGGGGCATGAGAAACATTCAGCGTGTGCGCAGCCAGCGATGATGCGTGGTGCGGGCGAGCCGCACTGGGAGCAATGTCTGTTGCCTACTGGACTGAGTCATCTGCAATCGCGACTCGATATGAATTGTGAGCCCTGCTATCCGCAGTATAGATCGAAGGCAGTAGTCAGCACAGACATCGAAGAATGCTTTTAGTCACTTCCTGTTTACAAAATTCGAGGACATAGAGTACAATTCTGTCTGCAATAAATAAATCATGTCTCAATTTAAATTGTGAGCTCTGCTAACCGCAGTGTAGGTGTATGGAACAAAAGATGAAACATTTATGGAATACACTGTCGAAATATGTAGGTTTCAGGGACGTTATAGTTAGTTGCCTACTGGACTCTGAAATTAATGAATGAAGACTGAATTTGAATTGTGAGCCCTGCTGAGCACAGTGTAGGCCGGAGGCAGCGGTCAGGAAGGGCCTACAGCCACGTGGCGTTGACTTGAGCTGCATACAGTTAGTGGTAGGTGTGGCGCTCAGCGTGTGCGCAGCCAGCGATCATGCAATGTCTCTTGCCTACTGGGTGCGTCATCTGCAATCGCGACTCGATCTGAATTGTGAGCCCTGCTGACCGCAGTGTAGGCCGGAGGCAGTGGTCAGGAAGAGTCCACAGCCACGTGGTGTTCACTTGAGCTGCATAGAGTTACTGGTAGGTGTGGCACTCAGCATGTGCGCAGCCAGCGATGATGCAATGTGTCTTTCCTACTGGACTGCGTCATCTGCAATAGCGACTCGATCTGAATTGTGAGCCCTGCTGACCGCAGTGTAGATCGAAGGCAGTAGTCAGCACAGACATCAAGGAATGCTTTTTGTCACTTCCTCTTGACAAAATTCGAGGACATAGATTACAATTCTGTCTGCAATTAATAAATCAAGACTGAATTCAAATTGTGAGCTCTGCTGTCTGCAGTGTAGACTGCCATTCAGTGTTCCTTTGGACTTGCAAGATGAAGTTGGTCATTGTACTAAAGCTATAACTGATATAAAACAAGTTCTTGAAGCAAGGATACTAAAAGGATATTATGTAGGTTTTAGGGACGTAATACTTAGTTGCCTACTGGACTCTGCAATTAATGAATCAAGAGTCAATTTTAAATGTGAGCCCTGATGACCACAGTGTAGACCGGAGGCAGCGGTCAGCAAGGGCCCACAGCCACGTGGCATTGAGTTGAGCTGTACAGTTAGTGTCACCTGAAGCAACCAGCGTGTGTGGAGCCTGCGATGATGCGTGGTCCGGGCGGGCCGCACTGGTAGCAATGTCTTTTGCCTAATGAATTCTGTCTTAATAAGTCCACGTGGCGTTGACTTGTGGTGCACTGAGTTAGTGGCACCTGAAGCACTCAGCGTGTGCGCAGCCTGCGATGATGCGTGGTCCGGGCGGGCCGCACTGGGAGCAATGACTCTTGCCTACTGGACTGCGTCATCTGCAATCGGGACTCGATCTGAATTGTGAGTCCTGCTGTCCGCAGTGTAGATCGAAGGCAGTAGTCTGTACAGACATAAGTCTGTGGTGCTCTGCTGCTGGGTTCGCAGGGGGCCTGTGTCGAGGAGGCCGGCGGTCATGGCGGAGGCCTCGTGGCAGGGTGAGGGCTGCCGCCCTGGCAGACGTTTTGGCCTTCCCACAAGTGAACCACGCCCAGAGCCCCAGCCTATTTATTCATACTCCTACGCTGGAGTGGGGTACGTTTTACCAGCCCACTCCGCTTCCGCTTCCAGGGGGGACAACACAGCTACATGACCGAGATCTTCCCCACTGCCTGAGGTAACATGGTTGCATCTATTGTCCACAACACTACAAGTACCAGCAGTATATGTCCACATGGAGAGGTTTGTGCTCTGCATAGTGAGGTCTGTCCACCACATCACCGCTACACTTGGTATTGTGTGCATTTTTATTGATGGGTGACTTGCGTCCTTCACACATACAGTGTAGTGATGCAGTGATGTCATCAGTGATGTCATTTGAGATGTCATCAGTGATGTCATCAGTGATGTCACTGACCATGTCATGAGTGATGTCATATGTGACGTCATCAGCAGTGCATTGCGGGGGCGCGAGTTATAGTTAGCTGAACTAACTATAACGGGGGAATTTCTCTGGTTTTGTACGAGTGAAATGTCCAACTAACTATAACATTCCCTAAAACCTATGGTTTTTTCAGTGAATTTCTAAGGTTTTTTAAATGCTAATTTCTAACTATAACGTGCCTGAAACCTATGGTTTTTTCAGTGAATTTCAAAGGTTTTTTAAATGCTAATTTCTAACTATAACATGCCTGAAACCTATGGTTTTTTAAGTGAATTTCAAAGGTTTTTGAAATGCTAGTTTTTAACTATGCCTACAGAGGTAGGACATGTGAAGAAAGAAGAAGAAAAGTGCAGAAAGAAGGAAGACAAATGCAGAAAGAGGCAACAGAAGTCCAGAAAGACGAAGAAAAGTGCAAGAAGAAGGAAGAGATGTGCAGAAAGAACCAACAGAGGAGTAGAAAGTACTCCTGTGCCCCCAACTTTTTGCTGATGGGTACTGGTGGTAACTGACTCTGTCTCTGGTGGTAAAAGACACTTAGAATACAGTGAAAACACCTACATACACTAGGGAACACTATGCGTTGGGGTACCCCTGTGATTAGCATGACCTCCTCTGTATTTGCCATGAGTTAGTGCCTGGGTCATTGGATGAGTACATGGGTACTGGCTGGATGATTAGAGTACTGCAAGGAGAGTGGATGGTGAATTTATAAGTGCTTGTGTTTTGGCGGAGTGATTGGATAAGTACATGGTGCTCACTGGTTGATTGGAGGAGTGCATGGGTAGTGACAGGGTGATGGCTGGACTGCATCAGTAGTGCTCAGGGTAAGTTGGAGGATTAATTCCCCTTGAATCCTGAGGGTCCCTATTTGATAAAAGCCCTGGCGGTGGCGGTCCCCGGGGCTTTTTACATTTCGGCGGGATTCGCATCCCCAGCGTGAATTTTGCCATTTAAAAAAAAAAAAAAAATGCTTTTTTTGGCCCTGGGGGTCCTGAGCAGGCCTAGGGGGTCAGGGTGTTTCTACCCTGCCCCCTTTTCTTCTTTTTCACCTTTGTTTCCCTGTTTTCTTGTGACTCGGTTCTACCGAGTCACAAGATGGCTGCCTGGTTTGGAGTGTTGGCAGCCAATTAAAATGAAGCTCGTGGTCGGGAGGGTTCGCGGATCCACCGCGCCTCTAGATATCGATATTTGTTTTTTTACAATTTCTCAGCAACTACCAAACGGATTTACACCATTTTTAAAAAGGTCGCTTTCTGAGCCAAGCAGTTCTCAAATAGCGACAAAGCACTTTTGAATTATTTGTTATCTCTATGTTTTTTTATCCAGTTGACCACTTGATTAAATGTTACGCTTAGGGGAGAAAATGTGGTGTTACCAAGTTGGAGTTTCTGCTTCAGCTCGTCATTCTGTGATTCTGGTCAAATCACTTAATCTCCCCATGCCTACAACCAAAATGAATTTGTCCTTGTGTGATGTAACCAATGCTCATGTAAAGCACTCCAATACCTGACCAGCCTGCACTATATAAAACTGCAAAAAAACAAAAAATAAAGCGCTGGGAGGGCCACATCTCGGCTATTTTAGCAAGGGGAGGATCAGGAGTCAGGATATAGGATGCTGGGGTTTGTGGCCTCCCAAACGTCCTTTGGGCATCGGACACATCTGGCACTGGAGGGGGTGGAGGGCAAGAGTGGCGGTGTTTGCCACAAGGGGGGGTGGCTACCATACGTGTGGGGTGGTGTCCTTGCCGGGTAGAGCTTCGGAGCGCATCAGCAGGATCAAAGTAGGCACAGGGAGCATGGTTACAGAGGGGCCTGAGCACGATCGGGTTGCTTTAACCTGTGGCAGGGTTGGCGGTATCCATGCAATGCAGGTACACGCAAATACCGGAGATAGCACAGCGGGAATTCAAGTGCCCTTTAGGGGCGTTGGAGAGTTTGGGCATTCAGGCCACACACTTGCCACGCACCGTGAGCTTTGAGGTGCATGCACAGGGGACGAGGATGAGTCCAATGAAGATTAAATGCGCACGGACAGCAGGTGGGGTGTAGGGAGGTCCGGGTACAATTTTGGGGTAGGGGGTGAATAGGGGTAAAATAATGCAGGGGGCAGGAAGGCTTGGTGCAGGGATACCTCTCGGGAGGGGCGAGGTCAGATGCTCAGTTTACGAGTTGCGAAGTAGTAACTTGCTAGGACGCCATACAGGGAATGCTCGCTGGTTAGGGCTATATCAGCCACGGTAATGGGGCTCGGGAGCACAAAGTTATTAAAGCACACAACAGTATACAATAGCGGGGACTAAGGGGGAAGGGAGGTGGCCCTTGTGCTTTGGGGCTGCCAATTTTGGATTAAGGGAATCAGGTTCGAATCTCGGCATGGTTCAACATCCTTTGATCCTGGTCAAGTTATTTAATATCCCCCTGAGTACTACAAATATAAATTTGTCCGGGTGTGATGCAACTGGTGCTTATGTATAGCGCCCCAATGACGTCCAGTCGGGCTAGAGGGAGAGGAAAAAAACCAAAAAAAAACTCGTGAGTGTTACAGTGGGGAGAGGGGTATTCAAGGGCCCCCATTGCGGCAGCTTAAGGAAGGGGCGGCTAAGGGTCCAATTACAAGGTTAAGGGAAAACAGGGGCTCCCCAGGAGGATTTTAAAATCAGGACGGGGTGGGGCCTGCCAGGGATCCTTTCACATCTGGTGGGGAAGGGGGAAGTCCGACGCCAGGCCCCATTAATAATAATTTGGCGCCATTCGTACTATAGCATAAGGTGAGCTGAAATACACTTTCAGGGGCAACTGGCTTTCTACTGCCAGGTGAGCTCAGGAGCCATGAGCCCCCACGGGCCGCATGCCGGGGATAGGGGCGCCAGTCTGACGGTGTGGAAGGGGTAGTTGGTGGTTGTTAGAAATGGGGGTCTCTAGTTGGCCATGGCTGGCGCCAATGTCCAAATAGGGACCCTTCCTCCTAAGTCAGGTCAAGTGGGCTACCCCCTTTGATAACCACTGCTCAACCCTGTGGTAACATAGCACGAGCAGTTAGGCCTATCTCAGAGGCAGTGTGTGAAGCATTTATGACCATGCACAATAAGGCAGTAACGACACCACAAAAGGACACAACTCAAGTAGGTATAGAAAAAATTGTATCTTTATCTAAGGTTTAGTACGAGACTCTCAAAAGCATTTTAACCAGTTACAATGCACGTAAATCAGTAGGGACTTAAAAGGGCAATAACGTGTTCACCAGAACATGGCACTGACTGAGTTCAAGGCCTGGGTCTACGCGACCCGTTGCGCACCAGATACCTGCCGTTGGACGGGGACACAGCACGTAGCTTCTCGAAGAAGCGGAGATGGTGACAGGCGGACTCCCAGCGACCACAGTTCTCGATGGATGTGGTCCGCAAAGTGCACTTACAATGATTCAGGCACTCGGGGACACGCGGGCTCCCAGCGGCAGCAGCACGCGGCTGCGGCGGCCCGGGCTGGTGGTGGCGATGACTCTCGTCATGCAGCTCCGTGGTGGGCTCGCAGTGGCAGCAGCGCTCTCCTAGCTGCGGCGGCCCACGGGATGATTCACGATGGTGCAAGGTTGACAAAGACGCGGGCACTCAGCGGCAGAAGCTCTCTCGTAGCTGCGGCGGCCCACAGGACAAATCCCAATGATGCAAAGTTAGCAAAGGTGCGAGCACTCCGCGGCAGCAGCTCTCTCTTGGCTGCAGCGGCTCACAGGACAAATCACGATGAAGCAAAGTTAGCAAGGGTGCGAGCACTCAGCGGCGGCAGCTCTCTCTTAGCTGCGGCGGCTCACAGGACAAATCACGATGATGCAAAGTTAGCAAGGGTGCGAGCACTCAGCGGCGGCAGCTCTCTCTTAGCTGCGGCGGCTCACAGGACAACTCACGATGATGCAAAGTTAGCAAAGGAGCAAGCACTCCGCGGCAGCAGCTCTCTCTTAGCTGCGGCGGCTCACAGGACAAATCACGATGATGCAAAGTTAGCAAGGGTGCGAGCACTCCGCGGCAGCAGCTCTCTCTTAGCTGCGGTGGCTCACAGGACAAATCACGATAATGCAAAGTTAGCAAGGGTGCGAGCACTCAGCGGCGGCAGCTCTCTCTTAGCTGTGGCGGCTCAAAGGACAATTCACGATGTGACACAACTAACACAAGTGCGGGCATCCAGCGGCGGCAGCTCTCTTAGCTGCGGCGGCCCACAGGGTTTCAGCGAAGGTTCTGAGGATTCAAAATAAGGCAGGCCCTCAGCGGCGGCAGCTCTCTCTTAGCTGCGGTGGCCCACACAGCTTCAGCAAAGGTTCAAATTTAAGGTGGGCACTCAGCGGCGGCAGCTCTCTCTTAGCTGCAGCGGCCCACACAGTTTCAGCGAAGGTTCTGAAGATTCAAATTTAAGGCGGGCACTCAGCGGCGGCAGCTCTCTCTTAGCTGCGGTGGCCCACACAGTTTCAGTGAAGGTTCTGAAGATTCAATTGAAGGCGGGCACTCAGCGGCGGCAGCTCTCTCTTCGCTGCGGCGGCCCACACACAGAGTTCACAAGGGTTACCAGTCCGCGCTCCTCACAGTAGGACTAGAGGTTCCGGATTACTCGACGGAAGCCTCACCTGCAAGTAGAATTCCTAGCAAAGGGATTCGGGCGGCTGACGGGGTGAAGTCTAATGTCCCTGAGACTTCAGCAGGAGGTGCACTCAATTCAGGCCCTTGGGTAGTTTCTTCAGCAAGCTTGGTGAAAGTTTCAAAGTACTTTCCTCTGTCCGCTCAGACAGAGTTTTGTCTTGACATCCAGAAGGAACACACCCGAAACAGTTTTCAGCGCAGCGTTTTATACCTAAAAAGTCTTTGTTCTCTGCAGTCACAAATCACTGCATCCAGCCAGAATCAGTTCGGTGGGGTCGGGGAGCATGGCCTATGAGAACGGGTGGCCTCGCAACAGTAAACAGTGAAATGGAGGGTAACTCGCTATTAGAACATGCTACACAGACATACTTTAAAAGCTGCTTTGGTGGGTAGCGCAAATCAGCGCTGTCGGCCCACCAGCAGTATTTGGTCTACCAGCCCTGGGTACACACAGTGCACTGATACTAGGGACTGACAGGTAAACCAAACGAGTCAATTATGATTATCCCAATTCATACAGTTATCTTTACACAGGGAGCATTTGCGCTGTGTCACTGATTGGCAGTGGCACAGCGCCCAGAGCATCTAAATCCAGCCAACATAAAAGGTCCGAAGCGAAAAGAGGAAGGGAGACCCGCGCCAATGATGCCAGGTCTAACACACGTCCCCTCCAGCTGAAATGTGGGGAGAACTAACCATTCCCTTGGGAGTTCTCATCACTAAGGCAGAAAAACCTGGACAGACCATCAGCATTGGAGTGCTCTGTACCAGGGCGGTGTTCCACCGTGAAATCCATACCCTGTAGGGAAATGGACCACCTCAATAACTTGGGATTCTCACCCCTCATATGCATCAACCATCTAAGGGGCCTGTGGTCTGTCTGAACCCGGAAGTGAGTCCCAAACAAATATGGCCTTAGCTTCTTCAGCACCCAGACCACAGCAAATGCCTCACGCTCAATTGCACTCCACCTCTGTTCCCGGGGAAGTAACCTCCTGCTTAGGAACGCTACCGGTTGGTCTAGTCCCTCCTCATTGATCTGTGACAGAACAGCCCCTATACCATGCTCTGAGGCGTCTGTCTGGACAACGAATTCCTTTGAAAAGTCAGGCGCCTGAAGCACTGGTGCAGTGCACATGGCAGTCTTCAGGGCGTCAAAAGCGTTCTGACAGGTGTCAGTCCAGTTTACCTTCTTTGGCTGCTTCTTAGAAGTCAGCTCAGTCAAGGGTGCAACAATGTTATCATATCCTTTGACAAACCTCCTGTAGTACCCCGTGAGTCCTAAGAAGGCTCTCACCTGCGTCTGAGTCTTGGGGGGTTCCCACACCAGGATAGTTTCTATTTTGGGCTGAAGGGGCGTCACCTGGCCGCTCCCCACCTGGTGCCCCAAATACACTACAGAACCCTGCCCAATCTGGCACTTACTTGCTTTGATTGTGAGGCCTGCCTTCCGCAGTGCCATCAATACCTCCCAGAGGTGGCGCAGGTGGTCCTCCCAAGAGGAGCTAAACACCGCAATGTCATCCAGGTAGGCGGCACTGAAGTCTTCCAGCCCAACCAACACCCTGTTGACCAGCCTCTGAAAGGTGGCAGGGGCATTCTTCATTCCAAAGGGCATCACCCGGAACTGGTAGTGCCCATCGGGTGTGGAGAAGGCTGACCTCTCCTTTGCTCCCTCGGTCAAGGCGATCTGCCAATACCCAGATGTCAAATCAAATGTGCTGAGGTATTTTGCAGCCCCTAACCGATCTATAAGCTCATCAGCTCTGGGGATGGGGTGCACGTCAGTCTTCATGACTGAATTGAGGCCCGATAGTCCACACAGAACCGAAGTTCTGGGGTGGTACCAGGCGCTGCAGCTTTTGGTACCAGGATCACTGGGCTGGACCAAGGGCTGCTAGAGGACTCAATCACCCCAAGGGCAAACATTTTGGTAACCTCATCCTTAATGTAGGCCCTTACCCGGTCAGTCACTCGGTAAGCCTTGTGCTTAATGGGAGGGCTGTCCCCGGTGTCCACGTCATGGACACACCAATCAGTGACACTAGGTACCAGGCAGAACAGCTCACTGAATTGCCCCAACAGTTGGCGACAATCATCCTGCTGATCAGGGGTCAGTGTGGTGGAGAGGACCACACCCTCCACTGACCCATCTCACTCCCCTGCACACAGGAGGTCAGGAAGGGGCTCACTCTCCTCCTCCATCCCAGCATCTGTGGCCAGAAGCATGCCCACTTCAGACCTCTCAAAGTGGGGCTGCAGGCGGTTAACATGCAGGACCCGCAAGGGGTTCCTGGGAGACTGCAAGTCCACCACGTAGGTAACAGGACTCTTGCGCTCCACCACCTCAAAGGGGCTGGTCCACCTATCCTGGAGCGCACGGGCTCCACCGGGGCCATGACCCAAACCTTCTGTCCAGGCTGAAACTCGATCAGAGTGGCATTCTGATCGTGCCAGCGTTTCATCTCTTCCTGGCTGGTTTCCAGGTTTGCCGCAGCAAGATTCCTGAAACGCCGAGTCTGGTTCCTGAAGGCCAGCATGTAACTAAACACATCCTGGGGAGGTTTCCTGGGAGATTGCTCCCAGCCTTCCTTGACCAGACTCAGAGGCCCTCTTACAGGGTGACCATAGAGCAGCTCAAAGGGACTGAACCCTAAGGACTTCTGTGGCACCTCACGGTAAGCAAACAACAGATATGGCAAGAGGATATCCCACTTACGCCTCATGGGCTCGCCTAGGCCCATAATTATGCCCTTAAGGGTCCGGTTGAATCTCTCAACCAGCCCATTACCCTGGGGGTGGTAAGGAGTGATGAACTTATATGTTACCTCCCACTCCTCCCACAGAGACTTCATGTACTTGGAGATGAAGTTAGTTCCCCTATCAGACACCACCTCTCTGGGGAATCCCACACGGGAGAAAATCCCCATCAGTGCCCGTCCCACCACGGGGGCCATCATTGTCCTGAGCGGGATGGCCTCAGGGTACTGGGTGGCATGGTCCACCAAGACCAGGATGAACCTGTTGCCCATGGCTGTCTTGGGATCCAGAGGCCCCACAATATCAATGCCCACTCTTTCGAATGGGGTGCTCACCACGGGAAAGGGCTGTAGTGGGGCCTTAATCTTCCCCCCACTCTTCCCACTTGCCTGGCAAGTCTCACACGTCCTGCAGTGAGCATCGGAGCTCCTGCGCATCTGGGGCCAATAGAAGTGGGTGACCAGCCTCTCAAAGGTCTTGGTCTGCCCCAGATGTCCGGCCAGTGGCACATCATGAGCCAACCCCAGTAGGAAGGTCCTGAAGCGCTGGGGTACCACCAGCATACGGGCTGACCCAGGCTCAGCAACCTTAGGCTCACTGTAAAGGAGGTCGTTCTCCCAATAGATCCAATGTGACCCTGTCTGGTCACCTACTGCCTGGGCAGCGGCCTGTCGCTGCACCCCCTCAAGAGAAGGGCAGGTTCTCTGCTGCTCACAAAATTCCTCCCTGGAGGGCCCCCCTTCCTGCTGCCAATGGGTCAGCTCTGGTAGCTTCCCCAGTTCGGCCACTTGTTCCCCTGTAGGTTCCAGGGCATCCCCTCAAGGTCTGCTCCCTCCGGGACCGTGGGAACCGCGGGGCCGGTTTCCCGCACCCCCTACCCCTTCTCTTTGAGGCAGGGGCCTGGGCCATACTTTTAGGCTCCAGACCCTCCTGAACATCCTTCTGAGCTGTCATGGACCGAGTGGTCACACACGCCCACTCAGGCAAACCCAACATTTCCAAATGAGACTTTCTCTCCACCGTAGCCCATGGGGAGTTCTCCAGATCGTTGCCCAACAGACAGTCTACAGGCATGGCGGCCCTCACAGCCACTTGAAGAGTTCATGTGACCCCCCCGACTTGAAGAGAACCTGAGCCACTTCACACTGGCTCTCTGAGTTGTCTGCTGACACTACGGTGCAGAATGCATGGGGACAACTTGCTCTTTGGACACCAACCGGGAGCTGACAGCAGTCACACTAGCTCCGGTGTCCCTGAGAGCCTCCACCCTATGGCCATTGATGGTCACCCACTGCCGGTACTTCTGAGTGTTGGTCGGCAGTGTGGGGTTAGGGACCTTCTCGAAGTCCCCTAGCGAGACAAGGGTTAACTCTACGGGATCCCACCCACCTTGGACCTCTATTTCCTCCCCCCCAGGGCTACACTGGAAATCTGGCGGGATGGTGCACGGGGTGGTGCATGAGGGGATGCATTGGGGTCCCTCTGGGGACACTGGGGATCATAATACCGGTGGCCCACTTGACCACACTTGAAACAAGTAAGGGGCCCCCTATGAACAGGCCTACCTGTCGGGGACACTGGCTTCTTCTCAGGGGGAGGCTGGGACACCACTGCTTAGTTCCCTTGGGAATTACTTTGGGGCCCTCTCTGGAACTCCCTCTGTTTACCCTTGTCCCCCCCACTTTTCTGCTGGGGACCCTGCCCACCTCGGGCAAAGTCTCCCACAAAACCTTTGCGGACCCGGGTGCTCACCCAGCGGTCCGCCTCCTCAGCAAGCTTCCTAGGGTTAGTCAGCTTGCTATCAATCAGGTGCTGGCGTAGCTCTGGAAAACAGTTACTGGACAAATGCTCCCACGCAAACAAATCATACAATTTCTCGAAAGTTTCCACTTTGCTACCTTTTACCCAGCGATCCATTGCTCTGCAGAAAAAGACACATATTCAACCCACGTGGTACCCTCTAACTTCTTACAGGTCCTAAACCTCTGCCTGTACATTTCCGGGGTCAAACCATAACGGGTCATCAAAGCTTCTTTCATATGGGCATACACCATCCTGCTCTCCTCAGGCAGGTCCAACAGGGTATCCTTACCATCACTCACAAAGCGCCCCCACAATCCCGCTCCCCAATCCTGCTCAGGGACCCAGTGGGACACCATTGCTATCTCATATGCGGCAAACCATTGCCCAATATCCTCACTCTTGTGAAAATCCTTAATTACATCCTTAGGAATATAAAATCTACTCTCAGGAGTTACTAAAGGTATGCTGCCACCAGAGGGGAGACCGGGACACTCCTCGCCCTGATCTCTATCTCCCTCAACATTCTCTCATGTTCCATTCTCATTTTCTCAAGTTCAAAGGACAATCGATTCTTCTCAATGTCTAACTTCTTACTCTCAAGGTCCTTCTGACCTTCCAATTTAGCCATCTCCAAACTATGCCTCCTATCTCTCTCCCTGTCCTCCAGCTCTTCTGGGGTCAGGCTCCTTTGGGATACACTAGTACCTGGATTGGAGGGTGTTCTATCTCCCCCCTCTACTATATCATCCTGCTGCCCTCCAGCATTCTCTTCCTCATTCCCAGCGGACTCTCTCACTTCCCACCAGGCCTTTAGCGCCTTGTGGTACTCCTCCTTCCTAGAGAGACCTATCACGGGGACTGCGAATTGCCTACAAAATGACTTCAGCTGTTTGGCAGTATAGGTATCTAATCTTTCCTCCTCAAAGGCGAGATCCTCCGAAGCATTGGATGTTGGCCTTCCCATATTAGCAGTACTCATGGCTGCGATCAACAATTCAATACTAAAACAACCAACTAAAAAAATTCGGAGAGAAAAAAAAATTCACGCCCGTGTGAGCTTTGGTCTGTACTCACTAGTGCTGTCTACCAGTTATTGTATGTGGATCATAAATGCAAGTCCTGATCCTCACCGCTGACCGGCATTGTTAGAAATGGGGGTCTCTAGTTGGCCATGGCTGGCGCCAATGTCCAAATAGGGACCCTTCTTCCTAAGTCAGGGCAAGTGGGCTACCCCCTTTGATAACCACTGATCAACCCTGTGGTAACATAGCACGAGCAGTTAGGCCTATCTCAGAGGCAGTGTGTGAAGCATTTATGACCATGCACAATAAGGCAGTAACGACACCACAAAAGGACACAACTCAAGTAGGTATAGAAAAAATAGTATCTTTATCTAAGGTTTAGTACGAGACTCTCAAAAGCGTTTTAACCAGTTACAATGCACGTAAATCAGTAGGGACTTAAAAGGGCAATAACGTGTTCACCAGAACGTGGCACTGACTGAGTTCAAGCCTGGGTCTATGCGACCCGTTGCGCACAAGATACCTGCCGTTGGACGGGGACACAGCACGTAGCTTCTCGAAGGAGCGGAGACAGTGACAGGCGGACTCCCAGCGACCACAGTTCTCGATGGCAGTGGTCCGCAAAGTGCACTCACAATGATTCGGGTACTCGGGGACAGGCGGGCTCCCAGCGGCAGCAGCACGTGGCTGCGGCGGCCCGGGCTGGTGGTGGCGATGACTCTCGTCATACAGCTCCGTGGTGGGCTCGCGGCGGCAGCAGCGCTCTCCCAGCTGCGGCGGCCCAAGGGATGATTCACAATGGTGCAAGGTTGACAAAGACGCGGGCACTCAGCGGCAGCAGCTCTCTCTTAGCTGCGGCGGCCCACAGGACAAATCCCAATGATGCAAAGTTAGCAAAGGTGCGAGCACTCCGCGGCAGCAGCTCTCTCTTGGCTGCGGCGGCTCACAGGACAAATCACGATGAAGCAAAGTTAGCAAGGGTGCGAGCACTCAGCGGCGGCAGCTCTCTCTTAGCTGCGGCAGCTCACAGGACAAATCACGATGATGCAAAGTTAGCAAGGGTGCGAGCACTCTGCGGCAGCAGCTCCCTCTTAGCTGCGGTGGCTCACAGGACAAATCACGATGATGCAAAGTTAGCAAGGGTGCGAGCACTCAGCGGCGGCAGCTCTCTCTTAGCTGCGGCGGCTCAAAGGATAATCCACGATGTGGCACAACTCACACAAATGCGGGCATCCAACGGCGGCAGCTCTCTTAGCTGCGGCGGCCCACAGGGTTTCAGCGAAGGTTCTGAGGATTCAAAATAAGGCGGGCCCTCAGCGGCGGCAGCTCTCTCTTAGCTTCGGCGGCCCACACAGTTTCAGCGATGGTTCTGAAGATTCACATTTAAGGCGGGCACTCAGCGGCAGCAGCTCTCTCTTAGCTGCGGCGGCCCACACACAGAGTTCACAAGGGTTACCAGTCTGCGTTCCTCACAGTAGGACTAGAGGTTCCGGATTACTCGATGGAGGCCTCACCTGCAAGTAGAATTCCTAGCAAAGGGATTCGGGCGGCTGACGGGGTGAAGTCTAATGTCCCTGAGACTTCAGCAGGAGGCGCTCTCAATTCAGGCCCTTGGGTAGTTTCTTCAGCAACCTTGGTGAAAGTTTCAAAGTCCTTTCCTCTGTCCGCTCGGACAGAGTTTCGTCTTCACATCCAGAAGGAACACACCCGAAACAGGTTCGCAGCGTTTTATACCTAAAAAGTCTTTGTTCTCTGCAGTCACAAATCACTGCATCCAGCCAGAACCAGTTCGGTGGGGTCGGGGAGCATGGCCTATGAGAACGGGTGGCCTCGCAGTAGTAAACAGTGAAATGGAGGGTAACTCGCTATTAGAACATGCTACACAGACATACTTTAAAAGCTGCTTTGGTGGGTAGCGCAAATCAGCGCTGCCGGCCCACCAGCAATATTTGGTCTACTAGCCCTGGGCACACACAGTGCACTGATACTAGGGACTGACAGGTAAACCAAATGAGCCAATTATGATTATCCCAATTCATACAGTTATCTTTACACAGGGAGCATTCGTGCTGTGTCACTGATTGGCAGTGGCACAGCGCCCAGAGCATCTAAATCCAGCCAACATAAAAGGTCCGAAGCGAAAAGAGGAAGGGAGACCCGTGCCAATGATGCCGGGTCTAACAGTGATGCGCTTGTGGGCACACACAGGCAACGGTGTGTGCAAGGATGGGAGTGTGTTAGCGGTGCTCAAAGACGGCAGCGAAAAGTTTACAGCTCAGGAGTCTAATTGCCGACATGGTTAGGGAAAATAGGCTGCACCCCCCTTTCACAGCAGGGAGAGGGAGGGTTGGAAAGAGCAGTACCTGGCAGTGCTACACCTGGTGGTCAGTTGGGTAATGTGGGCCACAGGGGAGCCTACATTGTCAACGGGATGCACCGTCCTTTGGGGTACCGTTACAATGATACCTGCAGTAATGGGGGAAGCCATGGTTCATGGTCGCCTACGCAGCGTCCCTTTTGGAGCACAGGATATCAACTAATGCATTAAGCTGCAATGCAGTGACCTAACAGCATTGCCCCAAGGCTACGAACTAATAGGGCGGTTATTAGGGATGGCAGCAGAGCCATATAGTTGGTTAGTTATAGTTTCTAAGGTCCGGCTCCAAGTTCCATTTCACAGATTATAGTAAGACAGTGTACTTAGAAAGGGATTCCAATCCTTTCTAGCCCCTCTGGCCTCAGAGTAGGTGTGCAAGGCACATCGCCGGGGGTTTGGAGTGGGGGGGTTTGGGAGAATGGAAGCTCCTAGCGCCTCCTTCCCCCTTACCCAGCGCGCCTACACCAATGCCGGACGGGCCGGGGGGAGGGGTGCCTCTTTTTGCACCTCTGTTGGCTCTTTCTGCACCTCACTTGCACCTTTCTACACTTCTCTTGCCTCTTTCTGCACCCCTGTTGCTTCATTCTGCACTTTCCATGCTTCTTTCTGCACCTCTCTTGCTTCTTTCTGCACCCCTGTTGTCTCTTTATGTACCTCTTTTGCCTCTTTCTGCACTTTTCTTGCCTTTTTCTGCACCTCTCTTCCCTCTTTCTGCACGTCTGTTGCCTCCTTCTGCACCTCATTTGCTTCTTTCTGCACCCCTGTTGTCTCTTTTTGCACTTGTCTTCCCTCTTTCTGTATCTTTCCTGCCTGTTTTTGCTCCTCACTTGCCTCTTTCTGCACTTTTCTTGCTTCTTTCTACACCTCTGTTGCTCCTTTCAGCATTTCTCTTGCCTCTTTATGCACTTCTCTTGCCTGTTTCTGCACTTCTCTTGCCTCTTTATGCACCCTTGTTGCTTCAGTCTGCACTTTCCATGCTTCTTTCTGCACCTGTTTTTTTTCTTTCTGCACCCCTGTTGTCTCTTTATGTACCTCTTTTGCCTCTTTCTGCACTTTTCTTTGCTTCTTCTGCACCTCTCTTCCCTCTTTCTGCATGTCTGTTGCCTCTTTCTGCACCTCATGTGCTTCTTTCTGCACCCCTGTTGTCTCTTTCTGCACTCGTTTTCCCTCTTTCTGTACCTTCCCTGCCTGTTTTTGCATCTCACTTGCCTCTTTCTGCACTTTTCTTGCTTCTTTCTACACCCCTGTTGCTTCTTTCAGCAATTCTCTTGCCTCTTTGTGCACTTCACTTGCCTGTTTCTGCACCTCTCTTGCCTCTTTTTCCATCTCTGTTGGCTCTTTCTGCACCTCACTTGCTCCTTTCTACACTTTTCTTGCCCCTTTCTGCACCCCTGTTGTTTCATTCTGCACTTTCCATGCTTCTGTCTGCAGCTGTCTTGCTTCTTTCTGCACTCCTGTTGTCTCTTTATGTACCTCTTTTGCCTTTTTCTGCACTTTTCTTGCCTTTTTCTGCACCTCTCTTCCCTCTTTCTGCATGTCTGTTGCCTTTTTCTGCACCTCATTTGCTTCTTTCTGCACCCCTGTTGTCTCTTTCTGCACTTGTCTTCCCTCTTTCTGTACCTTTCCTGCCTGTTTTTGCATCTCACTTACCTCTTTTTGCACTTTTCTTGCTTCTTTCTACACCTCTGTTGCTTCTTTCAGCAATTCTCTTGCCTCTTTATGCACTTCTCTTGCCTGTTTCTGCACTTCTCTTGCCTCTCTATGCACCCCTGTTGCTTCAGTCTGCACTTTCCATGCTTCTTTCTGCACCTGTTTTCTTTCTTTCTGCACCCCTGTTGTCTCTTTATGTACCTCTTTTGCCTCTTTCTGCACTTTTCTTGCCTTTTTCTGCACCTCTCTTCCCTCTTTCTGCACGTCTGTTGCCTCTTTCTGCACCTCATGTGCTTCTTTCTGCACCCCTGTTGTCTCTTTCTGCACTCGTTTTCCCTCTTTCTGTACCTTTTCTGCCTGTTTTTGCTCCTCACTTGCCTCTTTCTGCACTTTTCTTGCTTCTTTCTACACCTCTGTTGCTTCTTTCAGCAATTCTCTTGCCTCTTTGTGCACTTCCCTTGCCTGTTTCTGCACTTTTCGTGCCTCTTTCTGCACCCTTGTTGCTTCATTCTGCACTTTCCTTGCTTCTTTCTGCACTTGTCTTGCTTATTTCTGCACCCCTGTTGTCTCTTTATGTACCTCTTTTGCCTCTTTCTGCACTTTTCTTGCCTTTTTCTGCACCTCTCTTCCCTCTTTCTGCACGTCTGTTGCCTCTTTCTGCATCTCATTTGCTTCTTTCTGCACCCCTGTTGTCTCTTTCTGCACTTGTCTTCCCTCTTTCTGTACCTTTCCTGCCTGTTTTTGCATCTCACTTGCCTCTTTCTGCACTTTGCTTGCTTCTTTCTACACATCTGTTGCTTCTTTCAGCAATTCTCTTGCCTCTTTATGCACTTCTCTTGCCTGTTTCTGCACTTCTCTTGCCTCTTTTTGCACCTCTGTTGGCTCTTTCTGCACCTCACTTGCTCCTTTCTACAGTTCTCTTGCCTCTTTCTGCACCCCTGTTGCTTCATTCTGCACTTTCCATGCTTCTTTCTGCACCTGTCTTGCTTCTTTCTGCACCCCTGTTGTCTCTTTCTGTACCTATTTTGACTCTTTCTGCACTTTTCTTGCCTTTTTCTGCACCTCTCTTTCCTCTTTCTGCACGTTTGTTGCCTCTTTCTGCACCTCATTTGCTTCTTTCTGCACCCTTGTTGTCTCTTTCTGCAGTCGTCTTCCCTCTTTCTGTACCTTTCCGGCCTGTTTTTGCTCCTCACTTGCCTCTTTCTGCACTTTTCTTGCTTCTTTCTACACCTCTGTTGCTTCTTTCAGCAATTCTCTTGCCTCTTTGTGCACATCTCTTACCTGTTTCTGCACTTCTCTTGCCTCTTTTTGCACCTCTGTTGGCTCTTTCTGCACCTCACTTGCTCCTTTCTATAGTTCTCTTGCCTCTTTCTGCACCCCTGTTGCTTCATTCTGCACTTTCCATGCTTCTTTCTGCACCTGTCTTGCTTCTTTCTGCACCCCTATTGTCTCTTTATGTACCTCTTTTGACTCTTTCTGCACTTTTCTTGCCTTTTTCTGCACCTCTCTTCCCTCTTTCTGCACGTCTGTTGCCTCTTTCTGTACCTCATTTGCTTCTTTCTGCACCCCTGTTGTCTCTTTCTGCGCGCGTCTTCCCTCTTTCTGTACCTTTCCTGCCTGTTTTTGCATCTCACTTGCCTCTTTCTGCACTTTTCTTGCTTCTTTCTACACCTCTGTTGCTTCTTTCAGCAATTCTCTTGCCTCTTTGTGCACTTCTCTTACTTGTTTCTGCACTTCTCTTGCCTCTTTCTGCACCCCTGTTGCTTCATTCTGCACTTCCCATGCTTCTTTCTGCACCTGTCTTGCTTCTTTCTGCACCCCTGTTGTCTCTTTATGTACCTCTTTTGCCTCTTTCTGCACTTTTCTTGCCTTTTTCTGCACCTCTCTTCCCTCTTTCTGCACATCTTTTGCCTCTTTCTGCACCTCATTTGCTTCTTTCTGCACCCTTGTTGTCTCTTTCTGCACTCGTCTTCCCTCTTTCTGTACCTTTCCTGCCTGTTTTTGCTCCTCACTTGCCTCTTTCTGCACTTTTCTTGCTTCTTTCGACACCTCTGTTGCTTCTTTCAGCAATTCTCTTGCCTCTTTGTGCACATCTCTTGCCTGTTTCTGCACTTCTCTTGCCTCTTTCTGCACCCCTGTTGCTTCATTCTGCACTTTCCATGCTTCTTTCTGCACCTGTCTTGCTTCTTTCTGCACCCCTGTTGTCTCTTTATGTACCTCTTTTGCCTCTTTCTGCACTTTTCTTGGCTTTTTCTGCACTTCTCTTCCTTCTTTCTGCATGCCTCCTGCCTTTTTCTGTACCTCTCTTGCCTCTTTGTGCACCCATCCTACCTTTTCCTGTACCCCTCTTGCTTCTCTCTCCATCCCTCTTCCCTCTTTCTGCACCTCTGTTGGTTCTTTCTGCACTGCTCTTGCTTCTATCTGCACCTTACTTGCCTCTTTCTACACTTCTCTTGCTTCTTTCTACCCCTTTGTTGCTTCTTTCAGCAATTCTCTTGCCTCTTTATGCACTTCTCTTCCTTCTTTCTGCACCCCTCATGCCTCTTTCTGTACCTCTCTTGCCTCTTTGTGCACCTCTCCTACCCCTTTCTGCACCCCTTTTGCCTCTTTTTACACCTCTGTTGGTTCTTTCTGCACTGCTCTTGCTTCTTTCTGCACCTCACTTGCCTCGTTCTGCACTTTACTTGCTTTTTTCTGCACCTCTCTTGCCTCTTTTGGCACCTGTGTTGCTTCTTTCTGCACTTCTCTTGCCTCCTTCTGCACCTCTTAGTTAGAGGTAGTTTTAATCCCCCTGCCCTATTATGTACTAGGGCCATACAGGGGAGGTCATGCCAATTACAGGGGTACACCAACCCATATTGTACCCTAGTGTATGTAGGTGTTATGACTGTATTCTAAGTGTCTTTCAGCATAGCACTGGCTCCGGACCTGATTAGTCAGAGTCAGTTACCACCAGTCCCCGTCAGCAAAAAGTTGGGGGCACAGGATGACTTTGCAACAAGGCCTCTTTCTGCTCCTCTGTTGGTTCTTTGTGCACATCTCTTGCTTCTTTCTGTACCTTTCTTTGTCTTTCTGGACTTCTGTTGCCTCTTTCTGCATTTCTCTTGCTTCTTTCTGCACCTTTCTTCCTCTTTCTGCACATGTCCTACCTTTGTAGGCATAGTTAGAAAATAGCATTTAAAAAACCTTTGAAATTCACTGAAAAAACAACAGGTTTCAGGGACGTTATAGTTAGAAATTAGCATTTAAAAAACCTTTGAAATTCACTGAAAAAACCATAGGTTTCAGGGACGTTATAGTTAGAAATTAGCATTTAAAAACCTTAGAAATTCACAGAAAAAATCACAGGTTTCACGGACGTTTTAGTTAGTTGGACATTTCACTCGTACAAAACCCGAGAAATTCGGCCGTTATAGTTAGTTCAGCTAACTATAACTTGCGCCCCCGCAATGCACTGCTGATGACGTCACATATTACATCATTCATGACATGGTCAGTGACATCACTGATGACATCACTGATGACATCTCAAATGACATCACTGATGACATCACTGATGACATCATCCAGTGACTGTGTGTTTCTGTAAAGTTTAAATATGGTTTATATATGTATAGGCCAAGGTGTATTGAAGAATGAGTGGGTGTATAAGTGTCTGAGTGGATGATTTAGTAGGTGCGTGACTGACTGTATAACTGAGTGATTAAATGTGTCTTACTGAATGCATGGGTTAGTGATTGATACAGACATTCACACAGTTTAGTTTCTCAGTTGGTGTGTAAGCAGTTGCATGGGTTGGTGAGTAGCTAAATGAGGGTCTATATGGGTTATTGATTGGTTGTCTGAGTATCTGTATGGGTGCCTGAGTGTCTGTGTGGGTGGGTAGGGGGGTGTCACTCTGAACATAGATGTGTGAGTGGGTGATTCACTGGGTGTATGGGTTCAAGAGTGCATCTGTGAAGGGCTGTATGGGTAGGTGAGTGTGTGTATGGGTGTGTTGGTGAGTGAATGGATGCATCAGTGGTACATGTGTGAGTAACTGCATATATGAAAGGCAGTTTATGTGAGTGTTGGAGTATATAAATGACTATATGTGAGAGTGAGTGATTGTGAGAGTGGCTGTATGGATGAGTGTGTGCTTGTATTAGTTATTGTATAAGAGTGTAAGTATGTGTTAGTATATGTTTGAATAAGTGAGATGGAGTGTGTATAACTGTATAGGTGAGTAAATGGGAGTGTGATTGATTCTTTGCATGACTGACTAGGTGTGTGAGTAACTCTATGGATGAGTGGCGGTGTGTGAGTGTCTGTATAGATATGTGAGTGCATATTATAGTGCTGTATAGATGGTTGAGTGCAGGTATGAGTGACTGTGTGGGTGAATGAGTGGATGTGTGTGTAGACCTAGGAATTAGTGAGTGGGTATGTACTAACTGGTATTGGTGTGTCTATGGTTTCGAAAATGGTAGTCTGTATTTTAGAGTGGGTGTATCAAAGGTTATATTAGGGTATGAGGAGGTGCATCAGATTATCACGTGGATGATGTCATCAATGATGTCATCAGTGATGTCATTTGAGATGTCATCAGTGATGTCATCAGTGATGTCACTGACCATGTCATGAATGATGTAATATGTGACGTCATCAGCAGTGCATTGCGGGGGCGTGAGTTCTAGTTAGCTGAACTAACTAAAACGGCCGAATTTCTTTGGTTTTGTACGAGTGAAATGTCCAACTAACTATAACGTCCCTGAAACCTGTGGTTTTTTCAGGAATATATATATATATATATATATATATATATATATATATATATATATATCTACTGGCGGTCGCCAGTAGATAGTTATAGTTAGGACCTATTATCCATAGGAAATCCGCGACATTCTATTTGAAATAACGTTGGCGCCGGTTGACGAATCTTCGTGAAAGTTTCCAACTTGTTGGGGCGCTGCGGTCCGCTCCTATCCTGAAAGTCTCTGGGTGATACGTCAAGCGGGGGCCGAGAAAAAAGGGGGTCCCAAAACACGTTTTCCCATTCATTTTTCCATAGGAACCTTTAGTCGCAGCTACAGCCCTAACTGCTGAACGGAATTACACCAAATTTGGCAAAGAGGTAGCCCTTGGTTCAGTGTCGTGCCTTTGCTTAAATGGTGTAAATCCGTTCAGTAGTTCCTGAGAAAATCAAAAGTAAAGTCACATATATATCTATGGCCGAGTAGGGTCCGCGTACCCTCCCGATCACGAGCTGCATGCTAATTGGCTGTCAAGTGGCTGTCAACACTCCAAATCAGGAAGTGTTGGCAGCCATTTTGTCCCTCGGTAGAACCGAGGACAGAAACAAGTGCGCAAGCGCAAAGGGAGCAGGGTAGAAACACCCTGACTCCCTAGGTCTGCTCAGGGGTCCCACAAGGACCCCTGGGCAGAAAAAGCATTTTTTTGTTTTTAAATCGGCGGGATGCGCTTAGGGTGCGCAAATCCTGCCGAGAAAAAAAAAAAAAGCACAAGAAACACGTCGCCAAACGCAACAAGGGGGCAGGGTAGAAACACCCTGACCCCTTAGGTCTGCTCAGGGGTCCCACAAGGACCCCTGGGCAGAAAAAAGCATTAAAAAAAAAAAAAAAAATCGGCGGGATGCGCTCAGGGTGCGCGGATCCCGCTGATAAAATGTTAATTTGCCCCCGGGTGGGCCAAGTCCCGGGGGCATGGTGGAGGGGGTTTAAATTTAATGTGGGGGCCTCTAAGGCCCCCAAGCCCTGGGGACCGCCACCCCGGGGCTTTCAAAAATAATGGTGCGGGAGGGCTCTTGGCCTCCCGCAGCCCCGGGGACCGCCACCCCCGGGGCTTCTTTTTAAAAAATTATTTTGACCTGTATGGGGGCTCCAGCCCCCACACGCCCGGGACCGCCACCTCCCCGGGGCACTAAAGATTTGAATATGGGGGTCCGCTTATGGACCCCAAAGCCCCGGGGACCACCACCTCCCCGGGGCACTAAAGATTTGAATATGGGGTCCGTTACGGACCCCAAAGCCCCGGGACCACCACCTCCCGGGGCACTAAAGATTTGAATATGGGGGTCCGTTACGGACTCTCAAAGCCCCGGGACCACCACCTCCCCGGGGCTGTGAAATGGTTGGGAGGGGGGCCACGCGGCCCCCTCCTGGAGCCCTTGATGGCCCTGGGGACCGCCACTCCCCAGGGCCGGCTCCTGCAGTGTCCCGGGGTGCCTACCCCCGGGACACTGTAGTTTGCTATGACAGGACGAGAGCAAACTTGGTTTGCATTTTGAAAGAGAGAGCAGGAAACCTGCTCTCTCTTTCAAAATGCAAACAATTGCTTTCCACATGGGGAGCAGCATGTTAGCTGCTCCCCATGTGGAAGCACTGCCGGCTCCCGTAGGACACGGGGAGCCGGCGGGACTGTGGGGATTGGGGACCCCCACAGTCCCCAACCAGAGGCCAGGCCCCGGGGATGGGGTCCCCGGGCCATAGTGGCTAGGAGAGGGTGCCACGCAGCCCCCTCCCCAAATAAAAAAATAATAATAAAAAAAGGGCAAGGCCGGCCCCGGGGATGGGGTCCCCGGGCCATAATGGCCTGAGGAGGGGGCCACGCAGCCCCCTCCAAATTAAAAAAATAAAAATCGAGGGCATGCCCCGGGGGATGGGGTCCCCAGGGCCAATACAGGCCCAGGGAAGGGGGCCACGCGGCCCCCTTCCCATTTTTTTTTTTGTATTTAAAAATAAAATTAAATGCTCAGGCCCCGGGGGATGGGGTCCCCGGGGCCAAAAGTGGCCAAGGGAAGGGGGGCCACGCAGCCCCCCTCCCATTAAAAAAAATTAGGAAAAACGACCGGCATTGTGCCGGAGGCCCCGCCCCTCCCTGCAGTACTCTGCAAACGCGCCCCTGGCGCGTTTTAAGAAGGGAAGTAATTCCCCTTGAATACTGGGGGTCCCTGGAGGCCAACCAGCCCACCAGGAACCTCCAGTATGTGCCAGGGGGCTGTGTTGCAGAGAGGTGTACAGAGGCCACGCCCCTTTTACACCTCTCTGCAACGCAGCTCTGTGGCGCTTTAGAAGTACATGGTGGGCTAGTTGGACTCCAGGGACCCTCAGGATTCAAGGGGACTTAATCCCCCAACTTAAAACGCGCCACGGGCGCGTTTGCACAGTGGTGAAGGGAGGCGGGGCTTCAGGTGACATGTGTGCAAACAGGCTCCCATGGCGCGTTTTAAGATGGGGAATTAAATCCCCTTCAATCCTGATGGTCCCTGAGGCCAACTAGCCCAACAGGTACGTCCAGAAAGCGCCACAGAGCTGCATTGCAGAGAGGTGCAAAAGGGGCGTGGCCTTTGAGCACCTCTCTGCAACGCAGCTCCCTGGGGCATACTGGAGGTACAGGGTGGGCTAGTTGGACCCCAGGGACCTCATGATTCAAGGGGACTTAATCCCCAACTTAAAACACGCCACGGGGCGCGTTTGCACAGATGTCACCTCAGGCCCCGCCCCTCCCTTCACCATTGTGCAAATATTCCTCTAAAATCAGCCGAACTACGAATTCCTATTTACTCACCTGTTATCAGGAGAGACCTCAGTGCTGCATCTTTCAGCCCAGTACTGATCCTGAAAAGTAATTTTAACCGTACTTACCAGTAACTTGAATTTCCTTCCATGGGATATCATTGACTGGTTTCACTTGGAAATTCTTCTAAGTGTGGAGTTTTGGAACTTTATAATATTCCTCTAAAATCAGCCAAAATACGAATTCCGATTTACTCACCTGTTATCAGGAGAGACCTCAGTGCTGCATCTTTCAGCCCAGTACTGATCCTGAAAAGTAATTTTAACCGTACTTACCAGTAACTTGAATTTCCTTCCATAGGATATCATTGACTGGTTTCACTTGGAAATTCTTCTAAGTGTGGAGTTTTGGAACTTTATAATATACGAATTCCTATTTACTCACCTGTTATCAGGAGAGACCTCAGTGCTGCATCTTTCAGCCCAGTACTGATCCTGAAAAGTAATTTTAACCGTACTTACCAGTAACTTGAATTTCCTTCCATAGGATATCATTGCCTGCTTTTTGCTGAATAAGTTTCTAAGTGTCGATTTTTGAAACATACAAATATTCCTCTAAAATCAGTCAAAATGCGAATTCCGATTTACTCACCTGTTATCAGGAGAGACCTCAGTGCTGCATCTTTCAGCCCAGTACTGATCCTGAAAAGTAATTTTAACCGTACTTACCAGTAACTTATATTTCCTTCCATAGGAATCCATTGTCTGGTTTTCAGCAGAAAAGTTTCAAAGTGTTGATTTTCACAAACTACAAATATTCCTTAAAAATCGCCTGTATGACTTAAACGCATTCTTTCAACTGTTTACAGGAGATGCACCAGTGCTGGATCCAGGATCCACCACTGAGTAAGAAAAAGTAACGATAACACTACTTACCTGCTAAGTGAATTTCCTCCCATAGGATAACATTGGTGATTCTATGTGAAAAAGTTTCTAAGTGTCAACTTTTAAAATACAATAATATTCCTTAGAAATCACTACTGTAACCAAAACGCTTTTACTCAACTGTTTACAGGAGATGTCCCAGG
Organism: Calotriton arnoldi; assembly: GCA_963921515.1. Lineage (NCBI taxonomy): Eukaryota > Metazoa > Chordata > Amphibia > Caudata > Salamandridae > Calotriton > Calotriton arnoldi. The sequence goes on from CAWUFW010021121.1 coordinate 126,657, forward strand.
ACTGAATCTAGGATCCAGTCCTGTGGTTAGAAAAGTAATCCATAAAGTAACTAATTGCATTTAGCTAGAAATTCACATTGAGCTCAATGTTGCATTGTGTTTGAAATTGTGTTGCCCATTGCAACAACTGTAACTACTGTACTTAAAAGTCTATTGCCTATTTGCAAAGTATTTAAACTAAAGTAATTCATTCTGAGAAAGTATATTTTGTAATGTAATGTATAATGTAATTACAATGTAATTTAAAAAATAAAATATCTAAAAATAAATAGTTTAAAAAAATGTAGTAAATCAGTATAAAAAAAAATATATAACAATTAATACATTTAAAAATTGTCATTTACAAAACCTTTGAAATTCACTAAAAAAACCATAGGTTTCTGACATGTTATAGTTAGGAATTAGCATTTAAAAAACCTTTGAAATTCACTGAAAAAACCATAGGTTTCATTCTTGTTATAGTTAGGAATTAGCATTTTAAAAACCTTTGAAATTCACTGAAAAAACCATAGGTTTCAGGCCTGTTATAGTTAGGGTTTAGCATTTAAAAAACCTTTGAAATTCACTGAAAAAACCATAGGTTTTAGGGAAAGTTATAGTTAGTTGGACATTGCACTCGTACAAAACCCGTGAAATTCCCCCGTTATAGTTAGTTCAGCTAACTATAACTCACGCCCCCGCAATGCACTGCTGATGGCATCACATATTACATCACTCATGACATGGTCAGTGACATCACTGATGACATCACTGATGACATCTCAAATGACATCACTGATGACATCATCCATGTGAGAATTTAGTGCATCTTCTCACACCCTAATATAACTTTTGATACACCCACTCTAAATTACAGACTGCCATTCTCAAAACCATACACACTCCAATACCAATAAGTACATACCCACTCACTGATTCTTAGGTCTACACACACACATCTACTCACTCACCCGTACAGTCACTCATACTTACAGTCACTCAGTACAGGACTATTATATGCACTCATACACCTATATAAACACTCACACAGCGCAACTCATCCATAGAGGTACTCACACACCTAGTCAGTCATGCAAATAATTAATCACACTCCAATTTACTCACCTATACAGTTATACACACCAGCTCACTTACTCATAAAAATACTAGCACATTCTTACGCTCCTATGCAATCACTGATGCAAGCACACACTCATCCATATAGCCACTCTCACAATCACACACTCTCACTTATAGCCATTTATATACTCCAACACACATATATACTGCCTTTCACATATGTAGTTACTCACACATGTACCACTGAGATATACATTCAATCACTAACACACCCATACACACACTCACCCACCCATACAGTCCATCACAGATGCACTCTTGAAACCATGCACCCAGTGAATCACCCACTCACACATCTATGCACAGAGTCACACACACCCCACCCACACAAACACTGAGGCACCCATACAGATACTCAGAGAACCAATCCATAACCCATATAGACACTCATTTAGCTAGTCAGAAACCCATGCAGCTGCTTACACAACAACAGACAGACGGATACAGACATTCACACAGTTTAGTCACTCACCCATGCATCCAGTAAGATACGTTTAATCACTCACTAATAGACTCAGTCACCCACCTACTAAATCATCCATTCAGACGCTTATACACCCACTCATTCTTCAATACGCCTTTCCCTATATATATTAAACATTGTTAAACTTTACAGAAACACACAGTCACTGGATGATGTCATCAGTGATGTCATCAGTGATGTCATTTGAGATGTCATCAGTGATGTCATCAGTGATGTCACTGACCATGTCATGAGTGATGTAATATGTGATGTCATCAGCAGTGCATTGCGGAGCGCGAGTTATAGTTAGCTGAACTAACTATAACGGGGAATTTCACGGGTTTTGTACGAGTGCAATGTCCAACTAACTATAACTTTCCCTAAAACCTATGGTTTTTTCAGTGAATTTCAAAGGTTTTTAAATGCTAAACCCTAACTATAACAGGCCTGAAACTTATGGTTTTGTCAGTGAATTTCAAAGGTTTTTAAAATGCTAATTCCTAACTATAACAAGCCTGAAACCTATGGTTTTTTCAGTGAATTTCAAAGGTTTTTAAATGCTAATTCCTAACTATAACATGTCTGAAACCTATGGTTTTTTTCAGTGAATATATATATATATATATATATATATATATATATATTAATTATCTACTGGCGGTCGCCAGTAGCTAGTTATAGTTAGGACCTAGTTTCCATAGGAAAAGCGTTTTTTCTTTTCCCAATAACTTTGGTGCCGGATGACGAATCTTCGCGAAATTTTCAAAACTAGTGGGGTGCTCCGGTCAGCTCCTGTCTTGAAAGTTTTGGGGTGATTCACCAAGCGGGGGCTGAGAAAAAGGGGGTCCCAAAACGTGTTTTCTCCATGTTATTTTCCATAGGAAACTTTAGACACGGCTACAGCTCGAACTGCTAAACGTAATTACACCAAATTTGGCAAAAGGTAGCCCTTGGTTCATAAATAGCCCTTTTTGTTAAATGGTGTAAATTCGTTCACTAGTACCTGCGAAATTTAAAAAAAAGAGGTCGGAAAATCAATTTCCCATAGGATACTTTAGACACGGCTACAGCTCAAACTGCTGAACGGAATTACACCAAATTTGGCAAAAAGGTAGCCTTTGGTTCAGAAAGAGCCCTTTTTAAATGGTGTAAATCCGTTCAGCAGTTGCTGAGAAAATAAAAAAATAAAAGTTTCGATATCTAGAGGCGCGGGGGATCCGCGGACCCTCCCGACCACGAGCTTTATTCTAATTGGCTGTCAACACTCCAAACCAGGAAGTTTTGGCAGCCATCTTGTGACTCGGTAGAACCGAGTCACAAGATGGAGAACCGAGTCACAAGAAAACAGAAAAACAAAGGTGGAAAAAAAGAAAAGGGGGCAGGGTACAAACACCCTGACCCCCTAGGCCTGCTCAGGGGTCCCACAAGGACCCCTAGGGCCAAAAAAAGCATTTCTTTTTTTTTAAAACGGCCTAATTCGCGCAGGGTGCGCGAATCCGGACGAAAAATAAAAAAAAGAACAAAGCGCGGGCACCGCTCAAAAAGCCCCCAGGTGGGCCAGGTCCTGGGGGCACTTATAAATAATGTTGCGGGGGCCCATGGGGGCCCCCGCAGCCCCAGGGACCACCACCTCCCCGGGGCTTATTAAAATAAATGCAGGGGGCACGCAGCCCCCCGTAGCCCCGGGGACCGCCACCTCCCCGGGGCTACCTAAAGAAATGTGTGCGGGGTCCCAACCCCCCCAACCCCCCACGCTGCTCCGGGGACCCCCACCTCCCCAGAGCATTTATGATAATTGGCAGGGGGCCCTGCGGCCACCCCGAGCCCCGGGGACCGCCACCTCCCGGGCTAAAAAATTA